>JASCZW010005834.1:0-25000 GCA_034211315.2 Aedes japonicus
GCCAAGAACGCTTCAGTGGTGAGGTCAGCGACTAGTTCTACATGAATTGCCTTAATCACAAGACAAACGAAAACTGATACAAAGCATTTTACCGGAGGACTTCGACGTTGTGGGTAGGACACCAGAAACAGGTCCACAATAATCTACACCGACCTTTAGGAAAGGTGGCGCAGGATTCACTCTTTCCCGAGGTAATTCTGCCATAAGCTGCTCCTGACATCTATGTCTGATTCGGAAACAGATGACGCAATCATGAAGGATCTTTCGCACCAAGTTCCTCATGCTCGGGATCCAGAACCTTTCTCTGGAGCTTGCGATGACAATTTGTTGTCCAGCATGCAGCATTTTCAAATGGTAGTGTTGGATCACCAACTTAGCGAGAGGATGACGGTGATCGATAATCAGCGGATGCTTTCGATTTTCCGACACAGGTGCGTTCCGGAGCCGACCGCCAACTCGAAGTAACCCATCTCGTAATTTCGGATTCAATGAAGATATTCGTGAAGACTCTCTTACCTGAGCCTCCCGGGACAAACTTGAAATCTCTTGAGGAAAGCATTCTTCTTGGGATAGCCGTACTAGCTGTAGCAATGCTGATTCGTACTCTTGTGAACTGATGAAACCGACTGTTCTGCTATCTCGGTTGAGCCTTTGTGAGTTCTGACGGAAGCGGCGTATCCAGGCAACCAAACAAACTAGCGAAGTCAGCGACGACCGTAATGCGAAAATTTCACTCGAAGATTTGGATTGGAGTGGCAGTGCTACACCCTTTCGTTCTTCTAGAAATGCTGGATCAAATTGTTCAACGGCAACATCAGAGTCTTTGGGCCAAAAACTCCGTACTTGATGCAACCAAACCGGTCCATTAAACCAGAGAGATTGGTATTCATGCTGAGAAGTTGATATCCCTCGCGAAAGAACGTCAGCTGGATTTTCAACCCCCGCCACATGGTTCTAGACACCACCTTTTGTCAGATGTTGGATCTTGGATACCCTGTTTGCGTCAAAGGGCTGCCATCTTGATGGTGTTGAAGCTATCCAATATTTGACGATGTTGCAGTCGGTCCAAAAAAATGACGGAATTGCCAGCAGAGTGGCCTGACTAACCTTTTCAAACAGGTGACTTAGCAGCAGAGCGGACGACAATTCGAGGCGTGGTGTTGACAGCTTGCGTTTTTTTTTCTTCAGATCCTCTAGTGGCGCAACTCTTGACCTCGACATCATTAACTGAACTCGGACAAATCCGTCTGGAGAAGTGCAGCGAAGGTACAAGCAGGCACCGTAAGCGTTATATGAAGCATCACAGAAACCATGCCATTTAACTTTCAGGCATTTTATGGTATAGCCAACCTATCTAGGAATACTGATGGATTCCAAAGCGTTGAGATGTCTACGGTTCTCCAACCAAAACGTTTGCAGGTTTTCAGGGAATGGATTGTCCCAGTTTACCTGCAGCTTCCACAGGGTTTGGATGAACATCTTGGCCCCTACAACTACAGGACCTATTAGGCCCAACGGATCGAACAATTTCGATGCATCGGAAATCACGATTCGTTTAGTGACCACCGAAGTAGTCTTCCACTTGGGAACTGTTAAGCTCAAATTATTAGAATGTGGACACCAAATCAGACCCAACGTCTTTACAGTTACTGTTATTGGAATAGCCTCCATCTCGAGGACAGCTCGATTATCGCGCAGATGAGGTTGTATATCACTCAGAACTTCTTCACAGTTTGAATTCCACTTGCGTAAAGTGAAACCAGCGGAATCAGCTAGCTTGGCTATCTTCTTGATAAGCTGTTTGCCTTCCTCAGGGGTCCCGACACCAGAGATCATATCGTCGACGTAGAAGTCCTTCCGTAATACCTTCGCGGCAATAGGGTGCGTAGATTCATCGTCTTCTGCTAACTGTACCAAGCAACGTGTAGCAAGAAACGGAGCCGCCGCAGTCTCGTATATAACGGTCGTCAACTTAAAGGTCTGGATCACTTTATCTGGAGAACTACTGCATAAAATCATCTATAATTTCTGATTTCGAGGGCACATTTCGATCATTCGGTACATTTTTGCCACGTCGGCTACAATACCGATCCGGTGCAGCCGATATCGGGAATGAATCGAAATGATGTCGTCTTGCACAACAGGACCGATCATCAATCCGTCATTGAGAGAGCAGCCTGATGTCAGTTTGCACGAAGCATCAAATACAACGCGCAGCTTCGTTGTTGTGCTGTCTGGTTTTAATACAGCGTGATGCGGCAAGAAATAGCACACCGATCCAGATAATTCTTCTTCTGATACGTTCTTCATGTGACCCATCGATTGGTATTCCTCCATGAATTCACAGTACAGTTGCTTCAGCTGTGAATTTGTAGTGAATCGCCGCTCTAAGCTCAAGAATCTTCTTTCTGCGCTTTGCCTAGAATCTCCCAAGCGTTCGATGATGTACTGTTTTCTTGGCATAGTTACGACGAAACGCCCATTTCCGTCACGAACAGTAGTTTGCTTGAAATGCTCCTCGCATGTGGACTCTTCAACTGAGTTGGTTCTCGCAACTTTGCAGCTCTCGAGATCCCAGAAACGGGTAAGCTGCTCTTGAAGTTCCATCGTTGAACATAACGTTGTGGAAGTTCCAGGTAAACATGTCAGTTTATCAAAAATGCGGCCTGACACAATCCAACCAAAGATTGTGTTTTGGAATGTTGGACCACCTTTGCTGAGTCGGAACCGTTCTTCTTGCAATAGGTCAAGGTAGTATTCAGCACCGATGATCATATCGATACCCGATGTTTCAAAGAACCCAGGATCAGCGAATACGATGTGCTCTGGTAGATTCCACTTACTGATTTCTATACCTTCACATGGGAGTGGCATCGTTAACTTCGGTAACACGTTGAATCGCATTACTTCTTTAAAATCTGAGGGGGCTGATTGTGCCACAAACAGCTTTCTGTGAAACACCTCCTGAACCTCCAAATCCCTTCACGATGAGATAATCCGGAAATTCCTTAAGACTCATCCGTTGACAAAAATCTGACGTAACGAAGCAATACTGTGAGCATGAATCAAGTAGTGCTCTGGCCAGCATTGAGCTTGTCATCACATATCCGCACGATAGCGGTTGATTAAAGAACTTGTCGTGTAGAAGATCTTGTGTGCGATGGGAGTGCTACAGTGTTTTGCAATGTGTTTCGACGGTCTGTGGTTAGCTGTGGGTGGGTAGTATGCGAATGTGTGTGTGTGATTGACAATGAAGTGGACGGTTTGGTAGGGTTTGTGGTGAGTGCTGTCTGGTGTTTTGGTGATCCCATCTGTGCTTGTCGTGTCTGTGTTTGAGATTCACTTGGGGGTTTCTTGGTCGTCGGTGGAACGGAGGATTTTATATAAGCACTGTTTGCTTCCGAGTGAAGCATAGAATGGTGTTTGACGGCATTTTCCGCATTGACGGCTTGATCCTCTGCTACAATTCCTTGCCAAATGACCGTGTGACAAGCAATTCATACATAGGCCATTTTTTCTCAATGCATCATATCGTTCGGATATCTTCAGCCTCTGGAAACGCTTGCACACAAACGCTGGATGAAATGGCTCGGCACAGAAACAGCACCGGCCGGCAAAGGTCGAAGTGTGACTCAAGCTTACTTTTGGTTTCTTCAACTCGACAGAAGTAAACTTATTCGATCCTACTGCTTGGAGAACAGTGCAATGATTCTTGAGGAAGGTGAGAACATTACGGTAGGTAGGTACTCCCTTAGAGTTATGCGAGGATTCCCAGAATCGAAGAGTGACCCCATCCAGTTTCGAGCAAACCATATACACCAGGATAGTGCTCCAGTCATTTGTGTCCTGCTCCATCTTCTGCAACATCTGAAGGTTCTTCTCAAAGTCGCTTATGAGTTGACTCAGCGCTTCGTAACTCTCCTTTCGCATCGGTTCAATTTCGAAGATGGCATCGAGATATAAAAGCATATCAGCTATTTATTATGATACCGATCTTCTAGTTCGTTCCAAGCTATCTCATAGTTCGCTGCAGAAAGCTCTATGGAACTGATCTCTTGGAGCGCTTCCCCGGACAATGACGATCGGAGATAAGTGAATTTATCCATATCCGTGAGCTCGCGATTTCGATGGATTAGGCTTTGAAACGCGTCTCGATAAGAAACCCAGTCTCACAATTTTCCACAAAACGTTGGGAGCTTTATTTCCCATAGCTTCACTTTGGATAGAACCGGTTGGGGAGTTGAAACCGATGTGTTAGTGATTGCAGGTCTTATTTTGTTCTACCACTTCAACAACGCAGCTTTGGATTTGCAGTAGCAGTTCTCGACATCCCTCGTTACAGCTGCACCTTCGGCTTCTCGCTTCTGTAATGCTCGTTCCAACCTTTCACGACGATCCTTTTCCGATTCCTTTGCATCAACAACTTGCTCCTCGGCGTTTTCATCTAGAACCACTTCAATTTTTTCGGGAACTTCATGAAACTTAATAAATGCACTCTCCAACAGTTGCAAACGAACCTCTATCTCATCTTTATCACGCTCTTCTTCAAAATCACGCACGAAGAAAGTCACAGAGTTCAAACTGTTTCTTATGCGCTTCTCCCGCTTCATCAAACTACGCAAATCGTCCGGCATGGTTCACTAATGATCACTTGATTAATGGTAAAGTTCACTGTAAGTTGCACTGCTGACTGCGATTCGACTCTACGTTGCACGTGCCGCGAAACGAACGACCAACCCAAGAATTGACAGCAACAGAGAGGGGGAATCCAACCAAGAAATAATCGAGCCAACCAGATACCAGCGAAGTCCAAGACCGATCTCAACGGTAACCACATGGACCAAATCCACTAAATAATGCCAGACACAATTTCGCATGCAAATTTTTGTTTTTATTGATCACAATAGCCTCAAACCCACAGCCTAATGGTTTCCGTCATGCACACAAAACCACAGACTACACATACAAATACTTCCCTGTTCGACCTGCCAGCCGAGGGCATCCGTCGATGTTCCGTCGTAACAACAGCAACAACAACAACAAAAACACCAGCAACAACAACAACAGCACCATTTACAATCCACCATCAATTTAATTTTTCTTCACCACCGTAATGCAATGGCGAACAGTATATTCAACGGATTGTAGCACTTCACAATGGCCCAATTGTTCTTATGACCGCAAAACAAAATCAGAACACGCACGAAATGTCCGAAACCGCCTATGATCCGTTTCGAAGGACCAAATATGTTTTCGCACATAGAACGTCCGAATCTTGCGGTTTGACTATTTGCGCGCGGTGATATGTTCACAATCAAGATACTTGGGTTTGGAAAGCGATCAATTACAACACACTCGTTTTATTTGAAAAGGACTACCGTACGCGACGATGGATCTATTTTAACTGCTTTATTGTTGACATTCTCTATCCCATAGAGGTGGTTAGAGTCATACCGATCGTAAGCGATCGGTGGATGCAAAAAGGCCTATCCTATTGTATATACGCATAGTATTGTATACGATAGTATTGAGCTGAGATAAACATGAGTGACCACGCACTAGGGTGGTTCTCGCAACATAATCTCAATAACAATTTTAGGTGTTTGGCACAGCCCTTCATCACCTCTGGGACCGTCAAGGGACAAATCTACAAGGACGAATGCCTTCAAAAACGTCTTCTGCCCTTCATGAGATCTCACGATGGCCCGACACTGTTTTGCCGGATTTGGTATCTTGCCACTATGCCCGGCCCGTCTTAGACTGGTACAAAGATAATAATGTAGTTTTTGTACCAAAAGACGTCAACCCTCCAAACACTCCGGAACCTCGTCCAATTGAAAAATTTTGGGCAATCATAAAGACAAAGCTCGTTAAAACTCCAAAACTGATAGAAAATGAACTTGAAATAAAGAAAGTGTGGTTAAAAGTAAGTAGCAAGTCGGTCCTATCATTGCCCAAAATTTGATGAAAGGGGTCAAGGTGCAAAGGTGCGGGCATTTGGGTTGGGAGAAGAGGTTCAATAAACCAATGATGTCAAAACTTAACCATTTAGTAGTACTTTATTTCCAGAAAGTTTGAAAAGAATCGGGCTCAAGGAAAATTTTTGGTGCCCTATTTTGTGTGTCCAAATTTCATCGAATACAGTCTTTATTGCTCAAAAACTATTTTCATGTCAGATGGAGCAGCGGCCCATTATAAGAACAAACAGAACTTGCAAAGGAGCGCCATTGCCGTGCAATTCCGGACAAATGAGGTGTCAAAATTCCCGAAGAAGTATTTAATTTGCCAGGCCATATGTAGTTGTGGCTGAAAATCTTTAAGTTTCGTCTATACCGGCACTTCAATTAGATGTATACGATGAATATCTGCATGCCATGACTTTCCAGCTCCTCCTGGCCTGATTTGGCCTCTTGTCACTGTGCAAAATCCGTCCTGGAATGGCGCATGGTACAAGAGATCAAATACGTGCCAAAACAGCCAATCCACCCAGCTGTCCAGAACTTCGCCCAATAGAGAAGTACTGGGCTCTAGTTAAACGAAAACTCTTCGAAACTAAGAAGAAAGTTCGAGAATGTACCACAGAAAGTTCGAGAATTTTACATAAATAAGGATCAAATCAACATCTTCATCAACTGATTCTTAAATAGAAAACTCTATTATTGTGAAATAAACATTCAGTTTTGTTGAATCATGAGTAATTCTTCTGTGGCTATTATTTTGTTGTTCAAAATTTAACGTAGACAGACTTTAACGTATGACGGCTTTCTTTATATTAGTGCAACTAAAATGGTAATTGTGCCGAAGAATTTTTTGTAATTGCTTCCATCTTCCCCTCCCTAGGATTTCTCACTTTATGACCAGCCCACTTGAAGAAGGAAATTCAGCCTAGTCATCACAACAATCGAAAGTATTTCAGCTACCACTATCTTGTTCTGCTCCACTTGCCAAAGCAATTTCCATCTAAAGAAAACACAATCGTTTCGAGCAAACAAGAACCGCAGTTGAACTCAACTAAAAGCAATAACAAGTCCTCGTCGGACAGGCCGATAAACTGAAAAAAGCACATCCCAGAGAAACAACTGTTTGCCAAGTGATGCCATTATTAAGAGAAAATTGTCCAGAAACAAGAGCTCGTTCAGAAATGTGCCACCCTCCCACACATGGGCCGTCCGCTTCTCCACCATATTCTAATCCTAGAGCATCGGTAGAATAAATACGATTCTTCCACAGTCACACATTGCTCTGACCACAGCCTAGATGGGAGCTCTCATGGAAGATGCAGAACCATCACAAGACGAAACGGACCTCAATTGGACACGAGTCCAGCTGTTGTTGTTGGCTTCCATTAGGGAGCAATCTTTTCCTGCCATACTGGAGCACCGGAAAACAGGAAAGAATTGATTCAATTTTTTTGTTCTTCGATTAAATCGTCCGTCAATCAATGGACGCATTGTTGTCCGAGTGAAGAAAGCAAACATTCTGTCCTGATGCTTCGGCTTCCTGGATGCTGAATGGCATCTCTACCGAGGAAAATGGGTTCTCGAGTTAAGCCGGGGCTTTCCAATAATGATATGGATTTCTGCTTCCGACCTTTTTCCGAAGGCGTGTTTGATCCGGGATATGGTGAACCTTATGGGCTCACAGCCCATTTGAGATGGTTTATCCTTTGTGTGTGTGTGTGTGTGTGTGTATGTCTGTGTGACGGAAATCATGGAAATGTTATTTGCCTGGAACATAGATCCAAGCTATTGGTAGCCTAGGCTAGTTGAATATCATTTTAAAAGAAATGTGGGCAGTAGGAGTTCATATGATTTGTTTGATTAGTAGGTGCCGAATCAATTGAAGGTTTAAATGAAGGATTTGGTTGGTTGAATTTGGTTGACACGTGGAAATCCACAGCGAGTTCATAATTTTTTTTAGCGTTTCAAGCTTATTGCTCTCACAATATGCTTATTGCTTGCTCTTAATTTAGTGTTCTAAATGCACTTCAACAGTTATAAATTAATAGCTATCGATTCCAGGTACCATTTCTTCATAAGTTTGATTGTGGGGAGTCGCGAAATTTTCCTTAACGAAAAATGTTTGGACCAGCCCGGGAATCGAACCCAGCCGTCTTCTTCATGGTGCGGCTTTGTAGCTGCGTTTTTACTGACTGAGTTAACGGAGGACTCAGCTGGTTCAAACGTACACAAATCAAATAAACTATAACCTAATAATAATATTCGCAGCAAAAAATGCCCATGCAAGAAAGAAACGTGCTTCATAAATTGTAAGAAACATTTCTATTGCTTGTCATCTCGCAAAACCCAGAAAATGAACAAAGTGGTTTTCGTGCGGACCATCCAATGACCTTAGTCCTCTTCAATCGTATCCGCGTGTTCCTGCTGAGAAGGGCTTAAATCATCTGTTAACCTCCACATTAGAAGGAAAACCCATCACACACTTCGAGTAAAAATCTGTGAATTCATCTTCATGACTTGTGGCATGTCACCATGGTCTAGTTGTTAGATGGGATCTAGCAGAGCAAACAATAAAACACGTCTGTACAGATCGAGCTAGCACACAAGAGTGATGTTTATTCATTTCCATTTTAAAGCTAGTGAACAGGGATGCCAGATATTTTTTTCAAATGTCTGTGATAAAAATTTGAAATGTCTGGGAATGTCTATAAAAGTCTGTAAATTTTGTTTATAAAATTATACTTTTTCCAACGTTAAGACGTAACGTTGGAAAAATGTAATAAGACAGCGAGTTATGTCATTTTCGTTATATGTGTGATTATGTAAACATTTCTGCATCTATTTCTTGGATAGTATGCAACCTTGAACTTTTGTTTCATATTTTTAAAGTGATACTAAAACTTGAAGCATTCGCGTAGATGACACAGTTTTATATGTATTTTTTTTTTCCTATAACGGTCTTTCCTGTTTTGTATTTTAAAATCAAAATTTAGTTTTAATTTGATAAATTCAACAGATACAACAATAACCATTGAATTACAGTGAATGACAGAGTAAATTTTTCGTTGCATTAATGATAAAGTTGAATTCAAAATTTTTATTTCTCTTTCATTAGTAAAAAAACATGACAATGACACTAAAAAGCAATTTATTGTAAATTAATGTTTGTGTTTTATTTGAATGGAAGCCCCCTTTCTGGAAAGGGTGGCGGTCTCTTGCTATCATAAAAATCTCCCCGGCCCCAAAAACCCCTCCATCTAAATTTCACGCTGATCGGTTCAGTAGTTAGGAAAATTTCCTAATGGTCAAATATTCCAAACGAGGTGAGATGGAAAGTAAGGAATTGTAATTCTTGCATGAGTGTGTGTCCTCATAGTATGATACGAACGGTTGGGCAGATGTGTACCATTTTTTAATATGGTGTCGTGAGTGATGTATATCATTATGGTCACATGAATTATTTTTCTAAACACTGCTTCTTCGGTTTGACAGTGATTATCTCTTGACTTTCAGGGAAGCTCTCTCCTGATCTTCTGCAAGGCTCTTTGCTGAAATTCTGGGAAGTTTCCTCCTGAGTTTCAGTCAAAATCCCTCATGAACTTCTTGGCAGTCATTCCTTATTTTCTTAGAAATTTACATTTAAGAACCCAACCTTACCGTCCAGACACATTTAGTAAGTTTTTTCTTGAACAGAGTTACTTTCTAAACTTCTAATAAGTCCTATCCTGAACTACGAGGAAATTTTTTTGCAAAACTTTGGGAAAGTACTCTCCAGAATTTCTTGGAAAATCTTCATAAAGCTGTTAGAAGTTTCTTTCTGAACTTCTGAGAAGTTCATTTCTGAATTTCCGAGATGTTCTTTTCTGAACTTCAGGTGAGTATTCTCCTGAACTTTGGGGAAGTTTGTTCCAGAATTTTTGAGAGATTTGTGCTTGAACAACTAGAAAGTTACTATACTTGTGGAATACTTCTTCCTGATTTTATCAAAAGTATCTACTTGAACTTCTGGGATTTCCTAAACTCCGAGAAGTTCTCATTCTGAAATGCTGGAATGTTCGATTCGAAACTTTAGGGAAGCATTTCTGGGTAGTTCCAACTAAACTTTTGGTCTCTTCGGAGCTTCTCAGAAGTCGTCTTGTGAACTTCTGAAGAGTTCGTTTCTGAGTTTTCTCAAAATCCTTTTTGATCCTACAGGTTTTTCTGGAAATTCGGGGAAATTTTTCCCAGCGATTATTCTTTTTAGGAAAATTCCCTTAAATTTGTTCTAGAAGTTTTTTCTTGGACTTCTTAAAAGTCCTCTTCTGAACTTTAGGGAAGTTTTCTCCAGAACTTTGGAAAATTCTTAATTCTTTCTTTGGAAATTCTTGCTCAAATAAAAAGAAAGAACACCCAATGCTTTTGGAAAGTTTCATTCTGTTTTTTAGAAAGGTTTGTTTCTGAATTTAGAGAAATCATTATTCTGAAATTCTGAAATGTTCTCCTCTGAGCTTTGGAAGACCTTCCTAGCACTTCTGGGAATTTCCAACTAATATTTTGAGAATTTTCGTTCAGAACTTCTGGGAAGTTATTTCCTGAACTTCAGAGAATTTCTCTTCTATGACTATCGTCCTGAAGATTTTTTTTTTGCTGATTTTTTGAGAAATAATAGGTAGTGACCTTCCTGGTTAGTTTCCGTTTGAAATTCAGGGAAGTTGTTTCCGGAACTTCTAGAAATTTCAATCTTGAATTTCTGGGAAGAACTCTAAAACCTCTGAAAAGTTCCCAACTTCGAAGAAATCCTCTTCTCGAAACGTCTTTCTGAAGCTCTAATAAGTCCTCTCCTGAATTTTGGAAGTTCTGTCCTGAAATTTTGGTAATTATGATCTTGAACTTCGATTATGTTAGGTCCTGAATTTTTGGAGATTCTTCTTGCTTGAAGAGTTAGCTCCCAATACTTCTGAGAAGTTTCTGCCTCAGAAGAAGTTTTTTTTCTCAAGTAAGTCTTTTCCTGAACTTCTTGAAATTATCTTCCCAAAGCTCTGTGAAGCCTAATTCTGAACTTTTTAGGATGTGTCCTAAATTCTGGTATGTTTCTTTCTATAATTTTAGAAATCTAGAACTAATTTCATAAGCCTAAGTGGCTTATTCGAGGGTATATTTCTAAATCTCTCGTGCAAATGTAATGCAATGATGCGTTTGGTAGTACTTTGGGGGAAAAAATAAGAGTTTTAAGATTTATTTCAATAGCACATAACTTTTACTGTGGTTCTGTCCCCGAGTGGCAACTGACAAGCCTTTAGAGCAAATGTTAGGATCACAAAAGTAATAGTATTCAAACGAGAAAATAGAATCTACTTTTTGTTATTCTGACCCAAGGCCCTGGTGGTCCAAATAACCCGAGCTCCTAGAAAATATCCTACCACGTTTGCTAAGCATTAGTTGGCTGGCCTCACGCCACAAAAGCTTTGGCGATGCCCATATTTATTTCAATCGGTTCGTTTTGTTTTAATAGGATTTGACATGTTTGAAAATTGGAAATATCCTTTTTATCAAAATTCAACCCTAGAAGTGGAGAGCAATTTCGGCTAGAACCAAAGGTGTGAAGAGAAGGTTTTGATGGGTCCGTAAGAGCACGGCAGGTTGTCAAATTGAATAGAATTATTTGAAATTGAGCGTAGAGCATGTTTGAAAAGTGGCATCCAATCCAGCAGACATTCTCTTGCCTAGCTACCACGGGCCCACCACTTTCGTTTCTTCACGGATTTCTACTAAAAATGATACTTACGATATTATAAAATATTTGAACAAAGCTTCTTACCGTACCTACCATACTGTTCAGATCCTCGTACGATTTAAATCCGAACTTCAGAGAATAACTCAATTTGAAAATTTAACAAACATTTCAATTGTCTGTAAAAGTCTGCAACATAAACAAAATGTCTGCTAAATGTCTACATCGTTAAAAACGTCTGCAACAAAATTGAAAAGTCTGCAAATTTACAGACATGTCTGCAAATATGGCATCCCTGCTAGTGAATGATCTCTGTCAGTCTCTTTCACACTGATGAATGATTGCGCGGTGCTGAATGGTGCAGTGCTGCCATCACTCCTCCTCATCGCGCAGAGATCGTAGACCAATCCTCTTACGTATGTCCTCTAGCTTTACCTGATTCAGCGGTTTGGGGAAAACATCCGAAGATCTGCACGGGTTGTTGCACAGGATCCCCGAAGTCTTTCAATAGCTTCTTAAGCCATAGCAGCTCCCGACAACTTTCAGCTAACAAAATGTACTCCGCTTCGGTCGATGAAAGTGCACACACGGCTGCTTTTTGGCACACCACGAGATCGAACCACCGCCCAATCGGAATAAGTAGCCCGTATTCGATTTCCGGTCTTTCACATTACCGGCCCAGTCTGCGCCCGCGTACCCTTGAAGTTCTTCTTCACTGGTACCCAACTTCAGCTTCAACTCGCTTGTCGCCTTCAGATAACGCAGAACTCGTTTTCCTTCCGTCCAATCTGCATTCGTTTGTTTGCTCACCTGCCTCCCAAGAATCGATGTACTGATAGCAATATCCGGCCGGGTATTCGTCGACAAATACAAAAAAACTGCCAACAAGACTCTGGAACTTCTCATTGTTCGGAAGACTCTCCAGCTCCTCCTTTTGCTGTAGGTAACCGACGTCCATTGGAATCCGTGATCCCTTCGCTTCCGTAAGTCCGAATTGCGCCACCAACTTGTCGATGTAAGATTTCTGGTCCAAGCAGTAGGCGTCGTTCTCCTTCGTCACTCCAAAAATTCGTCACACCAAAAAATGCTTCACTTTACCAAGGGTGGTTATCTGGAACTTACTCGCCAACGCTTTCACCACTTCATCGTACTCCGCGTCGTTGGATGTGACGACCGGCATATCATCCACATACACTAGGATGTACACTGTGCTGCCGTTCCTTCTACGCACATACAGACACGGGTCCGCTTCCGCCTGTTTGAATCCGAGTCGCTTCAGAACTTCGTTCAGCGTTTGGTTCCAAACTCTGGCTGACTGCTTCAACCCGTAGAGACTTTTGCGCAACCGACAAACCTTGTCACCTCCAAATCGCAGTCCGGGTGGTACTCGCATATAAATGGTCTCTTCCAAATCGCCATTCAAATACGCAGTTTTCACGTCGACATGCCGGACCTGCATCCTATTACGACCGGCGTCACTTGTTTCCCCAGGGGTCCGAATACCTCGTCGTAATCCAGGCCATGCCGCTGCGTGAAACCCTGCGCCACTAATCTTGCTTTATACCGTACAATTTTACCTTGCTCATCCTGTTTCTTTTTATAGATCCAACGGCATCCGATCGTCTTGGCTCCTGCCGGCAACGATATCAGCTCCCAGGCACTGTTCTCCCTAAGAGACTTCAGCTCATCCTGCATAGCTGTTTTCCAATGGTCACGCTCAGGACCACTGCTCTCTTGATAGCTACGCGGCTCTTCCTGCTGACACAGAAACAACTTGTTATCCGCCACGAAAACATTCGGGTGGAATACCTTTCAGAACGACGAGGCGTATTCTCTTTCTTCTCCTGGAAATGGGCCGACTCCTCCTGAATCGGGATTGATTCGCCGTCTTGGCGAACCACTTCAGTAGCATCTTCATACTCACTCTGTTCTGCCGGATTGTCAAAACCAACCACCGGTTGCTCAGCAGAATCGTCATCAAAACCGGGGAAATCACTATCACTATCTTCATCCTCATTCATTCAGCTTCGTCCGCTTCTTCTTCGGAATAAGCACATACGCCTCCGATCCGAACAGCTGGACCATACTTATGTACGGCTTAACACCGAGCCAAATTTCAAAAGGTGTTAGCCGCACCGCCTTCGTCGGCAACATATTCTGGAGGTAGTTGGCCGTGTTCACCACCTCAGCCAAGTAACGATAATGCAATCCCTCAATCACCATGCAGCGCGCCATTTCTACCAGCGAACGATTCTTGCGCTCCGCGACACCGTTCTGCTGTGGCGTGTATGCTGTCGTGAACTGCTGCTGAATTCTTTCCTGCTTCAGGAACCTAACCAGCTCGGCGCTGTTATACTCTCCTCCTCGATCTGACCTGATCACTTTCGGTGGCCTACCGAACTGCGTTTTCATTTGTCGTACGAAATTGCGAATTGCATCCACCGTCGCGCTTTTTAAGGGACAGGCAGTCTAGCCATCTTCCCTTCCAAACAGGGTTCACAGGTGTAATTAACGGAGCATTTACGTACCTTTATACCGGTTGCAAAGCCTTCCCGCTCGAGATCCAGGATAGCTTGAGTATCACGGTGTCCAAGTTTCCGGTGCCACTCGTTGCACACCTCGTTGAGAATTTGCTAGCCGTTTGCTAGCTGCAGCGTGAGATCGTTGTCGGCTCGGTTTTCCAGCGTCGTTGTCAAGGCATCGAACGAACGGGGTAAACTTCGGAACACTAGAACCACCTGAAAATCCTCGTCTAGTTTTATTCCAGCATTGACCAGCTTGTCGAACAAATCTTCGAACTCCGTCAGGTGTTCTTCCATGTTTTCCCCGTCGCGGTATTGCAAGTCGCAGATACGTTTGAGCAACTGCACTTTGGACGTAAGCGTCTTTTTCTGGTGTTGCCGCTCCAAATTGTCCTAAACTTCCTTCGCGGTATTCGTATTCTGGATGTGTCCGTGTGGACTTTTGGACAACAGCAAACCAATCGTCGCTCGCGCTTTCTGGTCTCCTTCATCCCAAGCAGCCAGAATCGTTGCACTCGCGACGGGTGACGTCGAATCCGTACCGGACGACGCACCAGAGGCAGCCGGCTGCGGCATCACTCCTGGCGAAACATACTTCCAAAGTCCTTCCCTCACTAACAAAAACTCGACTTCCAACTTCCACGAATCGTAATTATCGTTCGTCAATTTCGCGATACCGGTTCTCTCCATTTTGTTAAATTCAAAAAAAAAGTCCGAACAAAATTCAACAAACACACTCGCAACTTATTCGAACGTGTTCACTTTGCACAAAAACAAAATGGCTACTTTCCCTGGGCCCATAACCTGTTAGATGGGATCTAGCAGAGCAAACAATAAAACCCGTCTGTACAGATCGAGGTAGCACACAAGAGTGATATTTATTCATTTCCATTTTATGATGATTGCGCGGTGCTGAATGGTGCAGTGCTGCCATCACTAGTGTGATTAATCACGGATTCAGAAGCAAATCATGCCAATAACGTGTGAATTAAAAAAATTGACAACAACTACCGATTTTTTAATGAGTTTACCTTCACCAGCACTGACGAAACTACCCATCAATCATGGTAACCCATGAATTAGAAAACAAAATTTGACAGCTCTTTCAGTCGAACTCTAACCGTGATGGCAAAAACAGTGAAGCAACTCCGTTCAGAAGTGTGCGCGTTCAGAGAACGGCATCCCGCCGCGTCGAAAATGGTCATCGTGTGGCAATTTGTGGGCGCCGGATACGCCCGTTCCGGTATCTACAACATCTTGGCATCAACCGGCCAAACAGTGACAAAGTACCTGTCGAACATGAACAAACATGTCAGGAAGTGGAATTCACGTCCACTGGTTTCGGAGCTGCAGGCAATGACGCAGCGGCTGAATAAGATTGTTGCGGCACTGCGTGACTGGTAGCTGAAATCTGGTGGACGAA
Source organism: Aedes japonicus (assembly GCA_034211315.2). Classification (NCBI taxonomy): domain Eukaryota; kingdom Metazoa; phylum Arthropoda; class Insecta; order Diptera; family Culicidae; genus Aedes; species Aedes japonicus. The sequence continues at coordinate 15,616 of JASCZW010005834.1, forward strand.
TTCATCGCGACGTGTGAAACTGTCAAGAAGGAAGGAGAAAAAAATCAAAACAAAAACAATATGATTTGGAGAAGTTTATTGCAGCCATTGAATAATTGATGTGCAGATGTGCTGAAAACCGCGTTGATTTCCCAAAGTTTAGACCTGAAAAAAAAAAACAAATAGAATTATTAAAGTTTATATGAATTGATAGAGATTTTTTTTGTTAAGTAGATTGAAGTAGCGAGGAGTGAAAAACTACTCATGTTTGTACTTTTTCAAGGTAAAGCATTAAGTTTACGAGGAAATTAAAATATAACTTTGTTACAGTTTTGAGCTGCATCACCAGAAGCTGCTACAAAAATAGTTTTTTTTGAGATCCGAACATTCTCAAAAATGAGTTAAGGATCACATTCTCGCCACACGGACGGAGTAGTCGACCCGAATGAGACGGCTTACAACTGCGGCAAGTGTAATCGGCCGGATAAAGATGAAAGCCAGATGGTGTTCTGCGATAGCAGGAAAAAAGGGAAGCAATTTGGAAATTGGAGAAGAGGGAGTTAGAAGCAAAGGCAGCAGCAGAAGAGGAATTCAACGAAAGAATGAAAGCAGAGAAGGAAAAGTTACATCGCAGAATAGATAAGGCTCTATCAGAACGTGCCGAGTTAGAAAAAGAGCATAGTACGATACGATTTTGTAGGAAGACGTCGACTGCGATGGTAGGATTAGGAAGGGTACTTGAAAGTCCAAGAGTCCAGTCAACGCGAAGTCAGGTCGTTCGAAAACTGCTAGCGATCCGAAGTCGTCGTCGGAAAGCGAAAGTGAATATGATGATGATGGTGGTTGTGGAGAAATCGAAGTGGTGCCAACGAAGGCTCAGCTGTCTGCGCGATAGTTCTAAGCTCGACGATTACCGACGTTCACCGGGAAGCCAGAAGAGTGGTCAATCTTCATTACTAGCTTTGAGGCGACAACAAAGGCGTGTGGTTTCTCGAATCTAGAGAACTTGGTTCGGTTGCACGAGTGCCAGAAGGGAGCTGCACTGGATGCAGTAGGATCGCGAATTTTGCTGCCGCAGTTCGTCCCAAAGGTGATCCTGGAACTTTGGGAGCAGTTTGGACAGCCCGAACATATATTGGAGACGCTTCTGGTGAAGGTTAGATCCGCTGACAGTCCGAAGTCAGAAAAACCAGCTTCGTTCATCACCTTCGGTCGGCTAGTTCAACAACTCTGTGACCATATGGAGGCAACACAGTTGGAAGATAACCTGATGAACTCGTTGTTGATTGGCGAGTTGGCGAAGAAGCTTCCTCCGAGCACGAAGATGGATTGGATCCGGTACAAACGAAGCGAAATCAATGACCAGAAGAAGATCACGTTACGTACCATGGCGGATTTTCTAGCGGAGATAGGTTCTGTTGCGGCGGAGGCGATAAATTTGGTCGATGGGCAAGCCAGCGGCAGTCGTGCGTCCAATGCAGAGCGCAATCGAGAGCGTAACAAAACGAAGGAGTCCGGAGGATTTGTGAATATACACAATGATGAACCGCAAAAGAGAATTCCGTGTGTAATGTGTGGCGAAACAAATCACAGATTGCGAAACTGTGATGTGTTTCTACAGCTTGATCCAGTGGTGAGTGGAAGCTCTGCAGAAGTTGTCTAAATGCACATGGCGACGCAAAGTGCAAGATCAACATCCGTTGCAAGGTTGCAAATTGTAATGGGTTGCACAATACGCTGGTACATCAACTGCCAGTGAACTCTAATTGCAACACGCACACCGGTGCTGCCGTATCGCCAGTGATTTTCCGTATCGTTCCAGTGATGGTGTACAACGGTTCGAAGGCCCTCAGAATATTGGCGTTTCTTGATGAAGGCTCATCATACACACTGATCGAAGCGTCGGTGGCAGAGGAGTTGGGTTGCAACGGAGTCATACAACCATTACGAGTCTCGTGGACCGCCGGGATGACTAGACTTGAGAGAGAGTCCAAGGTGATCAATCTGGAGATATCAAGTGTGGAGTCAAGCCAGACAACCGAAATGCGGAGTGCACATACAGTGAGAGAGTTGGGGTTACCGAAGCAGACGATGCAGTTTGCTGAATTTATGAAGAATTATCAACATCTACGAGGTTTTGAGGTAACTGATTATCCAATGGAAACACCACGCATCCTGATTGGGCTCAAGCACCTGCACCTGTTTGCCCCGTTGGAATCTAGAGTTGGAAATCCGGGCGAGCCAATAGCGATGAGATCAGCTCTAGGCTGGACAGTGTATGGTCCTCAAGAAAAGTCACAGTTTGGGACCACCTTCGTTGGTCACCATACATGTGCTAGCGTGTCGAACGAAGATCTTTACCAACTTCTAAAATCCCATCACATTTTGGAAGACTCAGCCGTGATGGTAGATATGGTGCCGGAGTCAGACGATGACCGCAGAGCCAGGGAGATTCTGGAGAAAACAACGGTGCGGATCAGTGAACGATTTCAGTCAGGCTTACTATGGAGAGAAGAAGATATCCGGTTTCCAGACAATTATGGTATGGCGGAGAAGCGGATGAGGAGTCTCAAAAAACGGTTGGCAAGATACCCAGAGCTACAGCAAAAAATTCAGAAGCAGTTTATGGAGTATTTAGAGAACGGTTATTGTCACAACTCAACAGGAACTACAATCAACAGAGCGACACAAGGTGTGGTATTTGCCGTTGAATATAGTCTTGAACCCGAAAAAAAACCGGCAAAGCTCACTTTGTATGGGACGCGGCAGCCGCCGTTCAAGATGTCTCCCTGAATACAGTATTGTTAAAAGGTCCAGATCTACTAGTGTCCTTGCCATCAGTGATCAGTCAGTTCCGAAAGCGAAAAATTGGATTTGGCGGTGACATTCGCGAGATGTTCCACCAAGTACGGATCTGTTCTGAAGATCGTCAAGCGCAACGGCTTTGTTCGGTGGAGATGTGTACGTGATGGACTGTGCCATTTTTGGAGCAACGTGTTCACCAAGCCAAGCACTGTATGTTACGCAGAAGAACGCGAAAGAGTTTGCCAAGGATTATCCGGAAGCAGCAGATGCGGTAGTGAAGAAGCAACGATTACTTCGACAGCGTTGGTACCGTTGAGGAAGCAGTTCAGCGAGCTGAAGAGGTACGAAAGACCCATTCCCATGGTGGATTCTTCATTAGGAACTGGGTTTTCACTTAGGAAGTGTTGATAAAACTCGGAGAACGGCAGGCAAGTCAGGAGATTCACTTTCATCGTGATAAAGAGACTGAACATGAGCGAGTGCTTGGAATTGTATGGAATACGGAGCAGGATGATTTCACATTCTCTACTCAAGTCAAAGAGCAGCTACAGCCATTTATGACTGGTGCGCTTAGGATTGTATTGAGCTGTGTGATGAGCTTCTTTGATCCCCTTGGATTACTTGCGGTGTTCACGATTCACGGACGTGTCATCATACAGGATCTTTGGAGCAGCGGTTGCGACTGGGATGAAGAGAAGTGGAAACGTTGGACGATGTGTCTGAAAGATGTCGAGGCTGTTCGAATTCCCAGATACTACTTCGGTGACGGTGATGGACTTGATTACGGATCTCTTCAGCTCCACATATTTGAGGACGCTAGCGAGAGCGCATGTGGAGGAGTCGGTTACTTCCGCATATTAGCTAGAGGAGTTCCACGATGTGCATTAGTCCAAGCTAGATCAAAGGTTGCTCCAATCAAACTGCATTCCATTCCACGTTTGGAACTGATGGCAGCAGTGTTAGGCGCTCGCCTGAAGGATACAACTCTGGGGAGTCATAACTTTGAAATAAAAAGGGTGTTCTATTGGACCGATTCCCGCACTGTTCGGTCGTGGATTAAATCGGACGCTCGAAAATACCGTCAATTTGTTGCGTCCAGGATCAGCGATATCTTGGCGCGAACGAAAGTACCGGATTGGAGGTGGATTCCAACGAAGCTGAATGTGGCGGATCAATTGACAAAATGGCCAAAGAAGTGGCCTCAAAAATCGTTTCTAGGAGCAGGAAACACGAGCGACGATGATGTGGAGCCGAACGATCCCGAAGAGCTTCGAACTGCGTGCTTGTTTCACTAGGTAGAAGTTGCAACGTCGCTAATAGATGCATCGAGGATCTCAAAGTGGAATGTGTTGGTGAGGACTGTGGCATGCGTGATTCGGTTCGTGGAGAATCTCCGCAGGAAAGCAAACGGGAAAGCAATAGAAACACTTTCCATACCCAATGTCAACTATCGAAGGAACGTGAAAGCTGTTCGGAAGTGTCTACAGAGGGAGGAATTCCGGCGAGCTGAAGAGATCCTGTGAATGCAAATGCAAGGCGAAGCATTCGAGGATGAGCCCTGTATCCTACGGCGTCTCGGAGATAACAACGAAAAATTTGAGCTGAAAATTGAGAAAAAGAGTCCAGTATACAAACTCTCGGCAGCTTGGTCATGGACATCGAGAGGCAGTAGTAAACGAACTGATGCAGAAGTTCTGTATCCCGAAAATTCGAGCTGAGGTTACGAAGGTGATGCGCAACTGCGTATGGTGCAAAGTGTTCAAATGCAAACCAACCGTACCAAGGATGGCACCCCTACCTGTGCAGCGAGTGACGCCATTCCTTCGTGCTTTCACATACACAGGTGTAGACTTTTTTGGTCCGATTGCAGTCGTCGTTGGTTGGCAAAGTGCTTTACGACGAGAGCAGTGCATCTGGAAGTTGCAAGATATCTGTCGACAGCGTCCTGTCTAATGGCGATTCGACGATTCGTGTGTCGGCGTGGATTCCCAATTGAGTTTTTCTCGGACAATGGGACAAACTTTGTCGGAGCTAGCAAGGAAATTGTCAAGAATATCACTGAAAAATGCAGCGAGAACTTCACCAATGCGAGAACAAGATGGAATTTCAATCCACCGGCTGCACCACACATGGGAGGAGTATGGGAGCGGCTAGTTCGGTCGGTGAAAGAAGGATTGGAGGAGCTGATTGATGGACGATCCCTTTCGGATGAGGTGTTGGGGACAGTGTTGGCTGAAGCGGAAAGCATGATAAATTCAAGACCCTTAACGTTTGTGTCCAAGGAGAATGCGGAACCAGAAACACTGACACCAACCATCTGGCAACGAAGCAAAAGCGTTGCTAGATCAGTACGAGCGATCACAAGTGCTGGCGGACAGACTTTGGAAGCGATGGATGAAAGAATATCTACCGACGATAAAATTCGTCTGCCATTGCGAATGTTCTGGATAACTGCCTCCGGATGGCTGCTCGCAAGGGCATGGAATTTTTTGCAAGTCAGCAAAAATAATTTCCTTCCATGGGAAATTTATCAAAAGAAATTATCTGTCTTAGCTCTTTTTTATCACCATCCGAAAAAAAAAGTCCATTATTTTTAATGCAAACGTTAACTCAATGCAGACGTCTTCCAAGTGTGGAAGCTCGACAGGCAATCAGTGGATGATAACCAACTGGTACTTCATTGAAATACGCTTAGAGGTGGACCAGAAGTTTCCCAGAGCTGTGGTTTTTTGATATTTATTATGGAAGAACTCCTGCTGTAGACTGCTGTGAACGGTCATACCTAAAACAAAAGAGAACAGACATCTAAACTAGAATATATTTTACAAAAAAAAATTGTGTAAGGATTCAAATTAAAATACGTTGAAACACTACTGCCATCTCTCGGGATGTTGCCACTTGCTATTTGATCACGGCAGCCATGTTTGTTTAATTCTCGCACCTTACTGCTTTACGCACGACCAATGAACCTTACTCATATTTGAGTAATGCTGACTGAAAATTGAAATAAATTTGGTTTTTGCAGAAAACTAGCGGACTGTCTTGAAAATTTATGTTACTTTTTTTCTGGATGGATGGAAACAGTTTGAATGAAAAAATGAGATATAATTTAATCATCCACTTTTTTGAGATTTTGATTGAACAGTACCCAACCATGAGTAAAATTCGTTGAGCACGAGCTGCAAACACAGAGGAATTGAACTGTCAAAACTTGTCAGTTGATGAAGAAAATTTAAAGTGAATCCGAACTTTCCAGTGGAATACCAGTTACAAAATTGCAGTTAATCAAGTTAAACCTTATCCATTTATCAATGTCAGTTACCCTGCTTTAAAATGAATAATGCCAAATAATTTGGTAGCTCTGATAGCTCATTGAGTTACGTTCTTTTATTCTATTTACATATCATTTTTTTTCACAGACAAATTCATGCGGGATGCTTTTCGGTTCCATTTGTTGCCACGTTTATTTTTCAACAAAATTTTGTGCTGGAACCGCACCTCTCCGAAAAATCTTTGAATGAATGTGTGGAAAATATAATCCACAAGTCTCTCGAAGCACTATCTACATGCCGCGAAATCTAAAAAGTTGTAATCAAGATATGCTTTCAAACATGAAACTTTTTCAAACTTCTTGTGTCGCATTTTTCCGACTGCTGCTCCAAGAACATATAACAACGCCAGGAACTCTCAAATCTTCAGGAGAGAAGTGTATTTTTTCTACCGCGAAAGCTTGAACTCCCTGCAAGGACAAAATTTTCTGCAGTTCGGGCGACTCGCAGCAAGATACCCAGCGGCTGCATCTAAAATGTTTTTCCAGGAACATTAGGTGTGTATTCACAAAATTGAATGTGGTACTTACAAATCGTCATCCTTGGAAAAACTGTATATTTGCACACCTATAGAATTCACACATACGGCCAATGTCGTTTACGATAAACAATGTTTTGCTAATGATTTTTTTTTTGACAATTGGGCTACTAAGATGCGTGACGGTCGGTGACGTGAATAGCGTGGCGATGGCAGCGCCATCACAGTATTGCCAGTTACAATGGTTATGAAACGGCAGTTAAATTTCGTACATACTTTCTCTTTGCTTAATCAGAGGACATGATCCAGCCGATGGATTTTATCCACCACTGTCGACTTTGGTACAAACAGTTTCATCTCCCGTTGCCCAAAAACGAAAGGTTTGTATGAATTTCGAAACGATTATCAGATAGCAACGGTTATGCATACTTTAAAAATGCTAACAGCAAGTTTTGTTTTTTGCTTTTTAACTTGCACTCCACTGAAATGCAGATAGCAATATGTCCGTCAATGCCTGCCCTGTCGATAGATCGACGGATGAAGTAGACTTTGAAGCATTTCTCCAATTTGATTTATAGAAAGACTTGATTGAACACCTTTAGAAACTAAAAGGAGATGACCTAACAAACGTCAATAACTGTTTATTCAAAAAAAAAAAAATGGAGAAGTTGTTCAGGTTTTTGTTCTAGAAAGTTGAATAACTTCTCCAAAATTGTTTGAACAAGCGGTTATTCAACACTGATGTTTTTTGGGGAGCAATAATATGCGAGGCTTGTTTGGTTAAATTATTAAACTTATGTTTTATTTTCACATCCTGTGTTTTTTATGATCAAGAGCACTACTAGGAGTCACGTCAGTTAATATCATCATATGACCTGTGTTTTTTTTTTCTATAGATAACTTCTGAGTAGTTCTGCGGATAAGTTCGGGGAAGTTATTTGGGATCTTGAGAGAAAATATTTGGAGAGCTTCAAGAAAACTGAAGCATTTCATAAAACTTCAAGGTATTTTTTGTGATTTCAGGGGAGTAATTCCAAGAACTTAAGAGAAGTTCTTAAGAAAACTGCAGGGCAGTTCTTCAAAGGAATTCAAGACGGATCTACAGAGAATTTCGGTAAAGTTCTTCAGAGAAGTTCAATAAAGCATCACAGCGAAATTCAAGGAAGCTGTTCACAAAACTCTAGGGAAGTTTTTCAGAGAACTTCGTAGAGTTTCAGGGAATTTCTTCAGAAAACTTAACGAAAAACTCAGTTAAAAAAGACAAAAACATTATTTGAACACCTTAATGGTAGTTTTTTGTGAAAGTCATGGAAAATCAAAGAAGTGCTTTCGAGAACTTCATGGATATTCTTGAGAGAACATCAGGGAAGTAGAAACAAAAACAAAACTCAAAACTCATAAAACTCATAAAGTTCACCCTAAAACTTAAGGAAAGTTTTCCAAAGAAGTTAATCTGTGTTTTCCAGGAAACTTCCTTAAAGAATTTCAGGGCAGTTCTCCAGAAAACTTCAGGAAAGTTCTCCAGAGAAATCTAGGGAAGTCCTTTGGAAAACTCCATGGAATTTCTTCAGAGTATGACAAGAATGTTTTTCCAAGAACTTTAGAAACTACAGAAAACTTCAGGGAAGAGCAATTCAGGAAAGTTCTAAAGAAAACTTCCGAACCATTCTTCAAAGAATCAGCGAAGGTCTTCTGAGAACTTTCGGAAGTAATCTATATGCAAAAGAAAAAATATATTGTCTGTCTGTCTAACTAACCCTAGGAGATTCGTGAACTTCTGAGCCCAACGGTGTAAAAATTTGTATGCCGGAGTTTTCAGGGCTAAAAAAGGTTCTTATCATTACTCTGACTGGTTCTGCTCTGAAAGGGGGAGCTATCAAACAAATGAAACACAAATTTCTTCATAACTCGAGAACTAATCAAGCAAATGGAACCAAATTTTGCGTGTGGAGATTTTTTAAGGCAAGAAATGTTTGTATGGTCATTTGAGACCCCCATCTTCTCTGAAAGTAGAGCACCTTCACAAATAAAACACAAATTTTAAAACTAGAAATTAGAAGAAAAATTAGTATTTTCCATTTAATTACTACTACCTTTGCTTATCTTGACAGATACGCGCATTTCGTCTACAATATGCAGACTTCTTCAGTGTCTCGTACTTATAACTAGACTCCGTTCGAGACCCTGTAGTATTTCTCAGTGTGAGCCCAACAGTGCAAAAATTTGTATGCCGGAGTTTTCAGGGCTAAAAGGTCTTATGGCATGCTCCCCCGCACTTGGTTCTGCTCTGAAAGGGGGAGCTATCAAACAAATGAAAGACAAATTTCTTCATAACTCGAGAACTAAAGGGTGTCCACGATGAAATTGCCACACACAAAATTGATTCGCAAAATTCGAGTTTTCATCCGATTGCCATCAAATTTTCAGGGATTGAAAAATAACTATTAAACTTCATTTCACCATTTTACTCGTATTGTATTTACAGTCCATACGCAAATGCCCGCACCTTGGCCTTAAACTCGGCCATAAGATTCTGCACAACCTGTGAATCAACTGTTTTTTGCATGTAAACCCATACTTTCTTCAGTTCCTCGACTGTCTTCACTACCTTAGGTCGTTTAAGAAGGTGCTGCTTCATAATCGCCCAGTACTTCTCGATGGGGCGGAGCTCCGGAGTGTTGGGAGGGTTGAACATTTTCGGCACGAAATTGACCTTATTGTCTGCATACCACTTCAGCACGTCCTTGGAGTAGTGGTATGAGGCCAAATCCGGCCAGAAGATTGTTGAGACGTT
>JASCZW010005834.1:30000-60000 GCA_034211315.2 Aedes japonicus
TTATATATATATTAAAATGAATTTCTGTCTGGCCGATCGGAGTGAAAATATGTATCAGGGATTTTTGGGGCTGGGAAAGGTTCTTATGATTGTTTGAGATCGCTCCCCCCTTATGGAAAGGGGGGGCGGCTCTCATGCAAATTTAACACAAATTTCGGCATAACTTGAGAACTAATCAAGCAAATGGAACCAAAACTGGTATGTTGGGATTTTTTGAATGCAAGAAATGTTTCTATGGTGATTTCAAACTCAAATTTCAACCAAACCTGAGAATTATCCAGGCTGCTAAGCCACAAACTGTGTCTTTTGTCTGGGTAAGAAGAGTGTTCTGATAGCAGTTTGAACCCTTTCTTAGTCAAAAAAAAAAACTCATTCAAAAAAAAAGAGCGTCAGTTGTAATGTTCATTCATTTAGTTGCATGCGTAGTAACGAAATAAAACAAAATACGGGTCAAATATTTTTCGATACAGAACAAAATAACCATTAATCATAAAACTCTGAGAGATCGTATAACTTTTTTCTATGGAATTGCTGAATTATTCAACAGCCTGCAATACCAAAGAGATGAAATTTCTTCACTTTGCGAGATCGTTTGCTCAACTGAAACTACTGGAATGACAGACAGCCGATTGTTCCAATCTTTACGTGTCGTCCCTTAGACAATACTAAAACATAATCAGAGTTAATAATAGTATAGTCAAAAAACAATTTTCGAGTAGCTCATGTTGGGATGGAACCAAGATCCCATTCCTTTAATGTGTCGACATATTTTTACCACCCTCATCGTTAACTTTCATTAAGTATCATTCCTCAAAACATTTCGTTCGCTTATCCCTGAAGCACATCCAACACACCCGATGGATGGCTGGGAAACCAAAACGCAATGACCATAACCCCCTTCCGGTCAGTGTGAAATCCCCACGCAAGCGGTTATCTTTAGCGACCCCATTTTCGCCAACCGGTTTGAATTTTGACGTTTTGTTAATGATCTCCTCCTTCGTTTCCGTCACATGTCGTGTGGGAAGCGCGGGCACTCCTTCTTCGCAGTTGTCGTTTTTTGTTTATATTTTTATTTATTTTTCGCTGTCAAGGACACCACTCGCTGGCGATGTTGCTGTTTTCCTCACTTTTGCGTTTTTATTTGTTCTCGCTTGCTGTGCGGAAAACCGAACCACAAACCCACAAGTTTCTGAACATACGTCATTTTACAGTCAAGGGCGTTTGTTGTCACAAACCGGTGTTTGACATTGGAAATATTTTCGCTGAATTTAAACCGTTTAGTTGTGGCGTCGCTGAGTGAAATTGTAATATATTGCAGTTGACAATCAGTTTTGATATTATTTATTTTAGAAGAACATGGATCTTATTGACACAATCAAAGAACCGTTATCAGGAATGTGACCGTTTCGTTCGGGGGCTGCATTTGCTTTGTGTCAACTGACGTCATTTCCAGCAATCAGACAAAAACCTTTCCCCCTGCCAACATAAATCAACTGATGAGCTGTCAAGCTGTCTCCGCAAGGGGGTTTTAATGTGACAAACAAGAAAGTAAAATGTCAAATTCGATGAGATTGGTGGCATTTGTCGAAGTATGTCTAAGTGCACGCATGTATCGAAGAAAGAGAAAAAAAAACTCGAGATTTATCGCCCACCGTCAAACGACACGATCGGCAAACATTTCCGAAACAATAATGTGCAACCCCTGCCAATCGAATCACCACCGAAAAAAAAAAGCGCTGAGACACCATCGCACGTCCGGATGCTCACTCTGTGGAGACCCTTTTTTTTCTCCGGTGAATGCTCCAACCGGCTTCCGGAACAGGACTCCTGTAAGCCAGAGAGAGAACGAAGCTCAAAAAGTGGCGAATGCCATCGATTCACGTCGGGAAGCGACCAGAACGTGTCCTTTCCCTACCCAGTTCTTTGAAACGTACGCACTGAATCGATGTCACAATACTATTATCTCCTACAAGGCACTAGCTACTACAGGGCGAAGAATGGGCTGTGATGGGACAAACAACCGAAGGTTGAAAGGAATCGTTCCATTGTTGAGTGGCGTCTCGTTGATCGTGTTCACTGTTCATCCATCTCGCACCTTTAATGGCATGTATGTTACCTGCCTATGGGGTGCGATAACGGCTGTGGACCGACTAGGCAGGTTCGGAAGGTTGATTTATAGAGAAAGGATTCGGGATTGTGAAATGAGTGGGAACAAGAATCAATCATTTGACCTCCCACGGTTGCTATCCCGTTATTACCAGATGAGCTTAAATTGAAATTGAGAACCAGAAGATGACGTTTGTGACTAACATACATCCTCAATGTGTATAGACTGACAATATCATACTTGATTCAAGGGAACATTAGCGATGACACAGTCCAAATACAAGACGAATAAAGAATGGTCGTTTTATTGGAAGTCAAGAATACCTCTGTACATCCACGAGGAATCAATGAGACGTTGGATAAGCATTTTGGTAAACAAAACGCTGAGTATGCTGAAAAAAGGCTTAGTGTGTGAAATTGGTTCCTTAGGAGTATTGAGTTACATGCAAATTCACCATCAGGGATGCTGTTGGGGCCACTCACAAGTGCGAGTGGTTTATTTCAGTAGAATACAAATACGTAAAACATCGACAAGCAGGATCCGTTTGGTAAAAGTACCCACACTTGCTCATTAGATTCAAAAGCGTGGATTTTCAGGCAACATAACATTGACTACCTATAAGTTCCATGCGAAAATCAAATGATAACTCATGACAACAAACGTAACCAGAAGAACGAACGTTCAATTTTCAAAATGCTTTGATATTCATTTATGTAAACAAGTTCATTTTTAAAACGAATTTCGAAATGTCAGAAATGAAATTCAATCTACCACAATGAATATCAATTACCCGTCGGGATCGTCAGGACGCACAACATTGCTACATCTGTCCTCTGGGACTGATGGCAGTGTTGTTCAAAATCACTTAATAATAAAAATTATCACAAGAGATGATATTCAGATTTCATCAAAGGAAATTCATGCTTACCGATTGATAATCAAAACAACAGTGACAGCAGATTTTTGACCCGCACATAGAGCCGACTTCATTCATTGCAGCAAACAAAATTCAGTTGGCATAGAAGTGACAACGGTAACCATGAAAACCGGGAAAGTAAACATCATCATTACACTGGGATAAAATCATTTTCACTTCTCATGGATATTATATGAAAATTCAAGGCACTGCTCACAAGTGTGAGTGGTTTATTTCAGTAGAGAACAAAAGTATGTTAAAACATCGAGTTTGACGACCGATTCAAACCAACAGTAAGGATGCTTTTAGGGCCACTCACAAGTGTGGGTGGTTTATTTCAGTAGAACACAAAAACAAGTTAAAACATCGAGTTTGAGGACCGATTTAAACCAACAGTTAAGATGTTGTTAGGGCCACTTACAACCAACAGTAAGGATGCTGCTATTTTCTCTACTAAATTATAACTGATTGTGATAATAAAGCAAAGGGAAACAATATGTGACAGGTATATAAACCAGGCTCAATGGTAGTGATAGAAGGATTTGAGCCTGAGTGGTCTGAGTGTTCTGATCGGTTTGCCAGATATGGATATCAGAAAAAGAGTCGAGTCGAGTTATTTTACATATGCTTTCTCGCCAAGGAAGGCCTCCCGCATAATTCTATCCAATTTCCAACTCCAGATGCAGGGTGGCCACACAATCTTACTATAGAAATTCCCGCATTTTTCCCGACTTTTTGCCTTATTTTCCAGACTGTTAAGATGAGTTAATATAAATTACTCGTAGCTAAATCTCTGAGCTCCCAAACTTTTTTCAGTTTGGTTTACCACCAGACACTTTCCATTTATTTAAAATACGCATTTTTTGTGCGACAGGATGAGCCAATTTTCAAGAAATGTTGTCAAATTTGGCAGCTTCTTCTTGGAATGACCAATCAGTTCTAGCCAAAATTTGTCCAAGCCATTTTATTTTCTCTGGAATCCGGCAAGCAACGTCAGCCCAGCTACCCAAATTCTTCTTTCACCGTGTGTTAACACCCTTACAAACGCAATTCGCCAAACTTCAAACACATTTGCCACCACATGAAAGATAAGTTCATTTCTGGCACTGGCATGTATGAAGCCTCACCAGCTACAGCCGTGTAGCCAGATCTTCTAAGGACATCTGGAACGATGGTTCAAATCGTGGTTTGGATTTATTTGCTTAGACCAAACGCAAGAACATCGCTGCACCGGTTTTGTAAATTTTGTTTTATACCGGATCTATTTTGCATCATTTCAGAACTTATATGAGCTTCTAAGTTTTTTACTGAACGCACTCTTTAAAAATTTAATTTAATGAACTTCAGGGGGGTGGCATGGATGAAAATATCTATAATAAACATGCCAAACGTTGATTAAACTTCTCGGCAGTTGAATAAAACAATTGGAAGTTTCCAGATAACCATGAAGTTTGCTCGCTGTCTTTCGAGAAGAGAAATGGTGGAACTTTAGAGAAGTTATTTGAATTGCCGAAAAATTATTAACGTTTCTGAAAACTTGGTAGAACTTCCAAACAGTTTGCTGATCATCCTGGAATAGGATCAACTATCTGGAAATGACGGAAACTTAGAACATCAGATTTTGCTTAGCAGAAGTTGTTTAAACTTCCAGCGGGTACATGTTCTGTTATAAAAAGCAGAATATCACTAATATTTAAATAATTTACGAGAAATTGAAAAAAAAATCTTGGAAGGCGTGGCATTTCTGTGGAATAGTTAGCATTTCCGAGATGTTGTTAAACCGTGCAAGAACTTTTTATGTTCTCCAAGATTGTGAATAGGTGAAAATTCTATGAAATTGATTAATAAGTAGTTGGTTTCTTTATTCTCGTTTTGGTTGGGTTCGAAAATTATCGAGTAGTAATTGGGATGTTTTCGGAACGATTGGAAAGTTTCTCGATCACCTGGAAAGATCTCTGAAGTTCTAGGTAGCTCCCCAAACTTATGGAAATTTTTTTTAAATGTTTCCTAAACTTTTTGAATGCTAAAAAATCCAGTTTCCTGTATATCTGGGACGTTTTCTGGAATTCTGGAAAGTTTCAAGGAAGTTTCTTGAACTCCTTCAACTTCAAGGAAGTTTTTTGAACTCCTACATGTTCGCTGAACTTCTAAGAAGTTCTGTATATGTCTAGCAAGTTTCATGAAATTCTAAGAAGTTCACTAAACTTCTAGGAAGATCCGCAAACTGTTGAAAAGCTTCATAAATTTTTCGACTGTTCTCTATTGGAAGTTTTCCAATTTTCCTTGAACTTTTGGGAAGTTCCCTGAAATTTTGGGAAGTTTCCTGAACATCTAGAGTAGTTCTATGAACTTCTGAAAAATACCCAAAATAATCTGATAAGTTTTCTAAACTTTTGGAAACCCCCTGAAATTCATGATAGATATCGGAACTTCTGTTAACAACCCTTTACTTTTGGAAACTTCCCTGAGCCCGTGGTAAGCTCTCTGAATTTGTGGACAATTCACTGAATTTCTAGGAAACAATCGGTATTTCAGGAAAGTTGTCTGAACCTCTAGGAAGAACCCTTTATTTCTGGAAAGCTCCCCGATTTTCTGGAAAGTTCCCTGATTTTGTGGGATGTTCCTTTGACATCAGGGAGAATAGCAAAACCTCGGGAAAGTCTAAGTAAAATCTAAGAAGTATACCGAGCTTCTGATATGTTCCCTGGGTTTCTAAGTGCGTTGAGTTTATAAGATTTTTTTCGAACTTTTGGGAAGTATTTTTGTCCACCAGTTTCTTCACCTTTTCCGATATTGGGGGACGTAAATACTGCGAACCGTAAGTCTTAAGGACAGATTTGCAAAAAATCCTCAGGGTCACCAACCCTCAAGTTTTCGTCTAGGGAACTAGCTGAGGACAAACGCCAACATTCGTTAGGCTGCAGTGCACACACTCACCTTCATCCCAACGAAAGAGCAAGTATTCCTCGTCGTCTGTTAACGACAACGCACTACGGACAGTAAAAATTATTTGGTCAAACCAATCCATGGCAAAAAGTCTGCGAAAAATCCTCGGTCACTGAAAAAAACAAAACTTCTGATCTCTGGATGTTGTATGATAGGTGTTGGTGGGTTTAAAACAAGAAATACTACACCAGTGCGGGGAACGCAAAGTTGGTCTGTTTTAGCTGGTTCTTTTTAAGTTTGCTGATGCAAATCAACTATAAAGATGTAAAAATAGACCACCACTGAAGATGCTCTAAGCAGTACGTTTTGAACAACGAGATCGGTGGGCCGAGTAAATGACAAAAACGCTACTCAAATCATTTGAAAAAGGTGTGAGTATGGTTCCTTCCATATGACAAAAATTCCCGATGACTTTTGAAACTCCCGCCTTTTTCCCGCATATTTCCCGATGATTTTGGATTACCGCATTTTTCCCGCATTTCCCGATTTTCCCGAGTCTGTGGCCACCCTGCAGATGTCTATGAAGGTAGCATGAGTTCTTGGTACCTTCTTAAGTAGACATCTAATCAACACTTCCCTCCCACCCCTTGCTGATTATAAGGACTTGGTCAGGTGTTGTGTAAAGAGCTCGATGGATGAAGAACTTGTCACACTCAAGGCAGCTTTATGGCGTTTCCATCGTCTCTACAACAGCCAGCCCAGTATTAACATATGCTATTAAAAAAATGGACAAAAATTGCCGATTGTTCTCGGGTTTACCTTCGCCCGCGCTAACGAAACCAAAATTTGACAGCTCTGTCAGTCGAACTCTAACCGTGATGGCAAAAACATTGAAGCAACTCCGTTCAGAAGTGCAAACGCCGCGTCGAAAACGGACATCACTTTGTGGACGCCGGATACGCCCGTTCCGGAATCCACAATATCTTGGCACTATTAGACAACAATCAGAGCATCGAAAGAAAGCCCGGTTCCGGACGGCTGACGACCCTGAGCGACAAAGAGCTCCGAAGGATGCTAAAGAGGAAGACCGAGGAGAAAGTGGCTACATCGCTGCGTGCCCTTGGCCGGAAGATCGGTTCAACCGGCCAATCAGTGGAAAAATACCTGGCGAACATAAACATGCATATCAGGAAGAGGAAGTCGCGTCCATCCTTTCTCACCCTGGATGGCAACGACTGGCAGGGCACTTCGTATTTTACTTCCCCCACGAAGGAAGTGAGCTCCGAGGTCAAGTTTATTTCACACACCAAGTTCCCCAAGAAGGTGCTGCCGTGGCTGACAATCAGCGAAGAGGAGATGTCAAAGCTGCATTAAAAAACACGACTTTTTTCGGGTGGTGATAGAAGAAAGCTATGACAGAAAATTGCTGCTGATTAATTTCGCATGGATGGTAATAATTAAATAATTATTATTTAATCTTAAAACAAGCTTATTTTTTACCAGCATATGAAACAAAACGGAGACCCCTTGACTCGGAAACGTAACCCTAAGGACTTATTAATTTTGCCATGAAAAAACGCTTTTTCGATCACTGTGCCACGTGGAGTTAAGGATAAGAGTTACTGGACAAGAGGCAGGAAATCACGACAAAGCAAACTTACTGTATCATTGCTCCAATTAGCGCATAAGGAGCTTATATTTTACAGTTTCCTTACTTCTCCGCAGGTTTCGTTTTGAAAAAAGATTTTATTAAATCCGAAGTCTACCCTAAACAGACCCCCCCCCCCCCTCCCCATCACCCTAACCAGCCCATTCCTTTTTCAATCATTTATTCAGGAATCTGGAACCTCTATGTCATGAATTTCTAACACCGGAACAGGCAATCCATAGATTCCTACCGACACTTCGAGGCTTCTATGGGCTATCCGGGTAGAGAAGATAATATGACTTCAAAAAACTTCTTTTTTCGCCTTAACAGCATCCTCATTTTTGGTTTAAATCGGTACTCCATATTAAACTACTGTTTCGTGCCAGTGTTGGGTTAGTCAAACTGTTCCACTTTTTAACAGAACTTTAGAAAATGCTAACTGACAGAAACAGACAAATCTTGATGGAAACTCAGAGAAGGTGAGCCGGGCAAAATTGAAAGTTTTATCAGAGAGTTAGCATCAGTACCTGTCATGTCAAAGCTCAAATTTCATCCCCGGGTAAGCCACACAATAATACCCAAAAGATAGTTGAGTCAATATGACGGGAGCTGAACCAGCTTGGTGCTGAAAATCTCAACATTAAAAAACACAAACTTTTTTTTTGATTTTTGGAAATTTGGAAATGATCTTCTTCCCCTCTTAAAATGTTTTTTTTAAAGCTTTGTAATTTTTGCAGTACTTTACAAAATATCTAAAGAGAAGAGACCCTAAGAGGCCCCTTGAAGTTCTTCGACTCCGGGTTCTTTTGAATGTATTCGACCTTATTCAAATTAAGACAATGAAGCCAAGAAATTTGACTTCGGTTTATTCCAGTTTAAAGCTTTGCTTTCTGTGTGTTGTTAGAACTGTTCATTAATTTTGTAGATGTACGTCCAGGCTTTAGATTATGATAACAGATTTTTCCAAAATGATCACTTACTGCATCATCCATTACTCTCCGGAATACTCAATGGGCATGTTTTAGACCTAATGCTAAACGCATAAATTCATGTTTACCGTTTTTCATTGAAAAGGTTGATTTCAGATATCTTTCACAGACATTTGAACTTGGCGAGATCCCAACGAGGTAAATCCAAAGTTGGGAGATATTATTTGCATCTAGGTTTGATAATATGGCTAATCGATATAGCGATTTTCAGCTTGTATTGATGTGATCTTTAGCGTGAAAAATGATGATAATGTGGAGTTCATTGTTCTTACTCATTCATTGTTATTACTCAGCATTATTAAACCTTGCGAAGCGATGTATAAATAAGTTGATGAAAGGGTGTTCCGATCAAAATTTGGTCAAAAAGTAATGTGTGTGAGTCGGTCGAAGTTTTTATTAATCGCGCACAACAGCTTTATGAGTCATCTTAAAGTTCCTTTTGTCTATGACCCAGTATTGTTCGATTGGGTGGAGCTCTGGCGTGTTGGGAGGGCTCTTGTCCTTGAGCACCACGTTGGCAGCATATCACTCCATGGACTTTTTTCCGTAATGGCAAGATGCCAAATCCGGCCAAAATAGAACGGAACAATTGTGTCGCTTCAGCAAAGGCAGTAAACGTTTCTGTAGGCACTCGCTCAGATAAATTTCCTGGTTGACGGTTCCGGTCGCAATGTATCCGTTGCTCTTCAAGCCACAGGTACAGATGGCTTGCCTCACCAGATGTTTTTTCGCGAACTTTGACAGTTTAATGTGTATGAAAATATCTGTCACCTTTTCCCGTCCTGTTACCGTATAAAATTCCTGTCCAGGAAGCTGTTTAAAGTTGACGTAAGTTTCATCGTCCTGTACCACGCAATCAAACTTCGTCCGCATTGTCGTGTATAACTTTCGCGATCGTGCCTTGGCCGACGTGTTTTGTTTATCGTCGCGATTTGGAGTCATCGCTTTCTTGTAAGTCGGCAGTTTTTAGCTCTATCCACGGTTGAGGGCGTCACTCCCAGCTTCTTTGCGACATCTCGGACGGAGAGGTTGGAGTTTCGCTCGAAACAGCGGGCAACTTTTTTTGTCGTCGCTGTGGCCTCCGACTTTCGATTTCCCACCGATCCAGCTTTCCTGGCTGTCGACAAACGTACACCGAACACTTTTAAAAATCTTCAAAATGAGGGGTGTGCAAATTTTTTTATTGCACGATGAAAGGAAATGCGTCAAGTTCAAGTGGACCAAATTTTGATCGAAACACCCTTTACTATGTTTTTTAACATGGAATTCTACATGTTAGTGAATATGCCTGCTAAGTAGTTCAGATTCAACGTCCGATTAAGATTTTCCTGCTTCATACAGCGTTGCCAAGACACTCGATCTAAGGCTGTTGATTCTACCTACAGGTCGTTTGAAAACTCCAAGTGAATTATTACGTGATTATAAGATCATACACGAAAACCAGCCACTTTCCAGGGTACTCGGAATGTGATGAAATATTTTAAATTTAACCATGGAATAACCTCAAACGAACTTGTCGCTGAATTGTAATATGATTTGATATGTCACGATTCAGTGAAGTCTCAAATTGGCCACTTCCCCAGAGGCACGTGAAACGGCATGATCTGAAACGAACTACGTTAGATTCTCATATGATTGGCGGTGTTGCATGATGACGTTCAGTGAATTCTGAAATTGGTAACTATTTTGGTCAATTGTTGACATGGGTACTTGGTATGACCACCAATGCACTTTTTCTATTATTCTTTGTCTTGTTGTTTTGTTGTTGAGGTTTATCTCGTTTCAAAGCCTGTCTACGTTAAATTGTGGACACTTTTCTTTCAGTGTAGATTTCAAATTATTTCACGGATCGGATCGTTGAAACTCTCCACTTTATTTATTGGTACAACATATACACCAAATTGACCATATTGAGCCTCAAATATGAGACTTGAAAGAAGCGACCAGCAAACCAGGAGAATCGTTGCTCCAGTTAGCGCAAAAGGAGTTTATATTGTACCGGTTCCTTACTACTCCGCAGGAATCTACCCTAAGCCTCTCTCCATCAATTGTGCATTAAAGAATCTGAAATATTCTATGTGATGAATTTCTAACACAATAGTGCTATACTTTGAAGGTTTTAACGGCTTCTACCGACGCTACGAGGCTTCTGCAGGCTGTTAAGATAATAAACCTGTCCCCGTTGTTTTGTAAGAATCCGAATTTATCGATACGCAATCTTGCCAAGAAACTAAAACTACCAGAAAGTACCGTGTTTTTTTTTTGGCAAATCATTTGACCAGCGCTTGACTGTAGATTGGAAGGTTGGAAGAGGAACAAATTGAAAAATACCCCGACAAATGGACATGAAGGTGGTAGCCATTCTTATGAAAAATCCTAATCTTTCTGTGAGAAATGTGGCTCGCAAAGTTGGTGAAGTAGAGGCAAGGACTGAAGGCATAAAAAGGTGCCCAACCGTGTTGACAAGCAAAATTTTACTTCAAAAAGTCGTTCTAAGGAGCTGCACACCATTTTTTTGCAAACATTTTCTTGTATCAAAATGGACTTTCAAGCCACGGTTCTTCAGCTCGGTTTTGGCCTGATTTGGCCTTTTGTCATAATGCGAAATCCGTCCTGGACTGGCATAATGTACAAGAGGTCAAATTCGTGCCAAAAATAGTCAATCCACCAAACTGTCCAGAAGTTCGTCTAATAGAGAAGTGCTGGGCTTTAGTTAAGTGGAAAGTCTTCGATACTAAAAACAACCCAATGACTTCAAGAGAAGATGGAGAATCGTCACGGTGGGTGTATTCGAGGATACCGTACGGAACCTAATTACAGGTGTACCACAGAAAGTTCGAGAATTTTACAGAAAGATGAATTAACCTCTTAATCAACTGTTCCTAATGTAAGGCTTGCTTCATTTAGAATTGGAACAAACTTTTGCTCATATTGTGGCGCTCCTGGTGAACGGATTTGGAAGTTCTTGGCGCCCACGTGTCAGAAATTTTGTCAGCTTCACGTATGTATTTTTGACATTCCGCAAATCGACTGTAGTTTGTAAACAATCAACATGGAAGCCGAAAGAAGGGAAAAAATTGTGCACAGTTATTTGGAAAATCCATTGTGGTCTGCATCTAGGCTAGCTAAACAGCTGAAATTGCCCAGAAATACCGTATGGCGCGTTATCAAACGGTTTAAGGAAATATTGACGACGATTCGGAAGCCTCAAGCCAATCGTCGGAGTGGAACTGTCGACCGGAAACTGCGTGGTAAGATTTTGAAGACGTTTAAGAGGAATCCCAATCTGTCGGACCGTGATTTGGCCAGAAAATTCGGTGCTGCCCATAGTACCGTGAGGAGAACTCGACTCCGGGAAGGAATCAAGTCGTATCGAGCTAGCAAACAGCCAAATCGGACCATAAAACAGAATAGTGTGGCCAAAATCCATGCTCGGAAGCTATACGACCAGGTGCTGACCGAGTTCGACGGGTGTCTTCTGATGGACGATGAAACCTATGTCAAGGCTGACTTCGGGCAAATCTCAGGTCAAAAATTTTACTTGGCAACGGATCGGGGGATGTTCCAGACAAATTTAAATTTGTTTTTGCCGACAAATTTGCACGAAAATTCATGATTTGGCAGGGTATTTGCAGCTGTGGCATAAAAACGAAAGTATTCGTTACAAATAAGACAATGACGTCGGAACTATACCAAAAAGAGTGTCTCCAAAAACGAATTTTGCCGTTCATTCGATTCCACGACCATCCCGTAATGTTTTGGCCAGATTTGTTACAGCAAAGTCGTTCAAGAATGGTATGCAGAGAAAGGGGTCCAGGTTGTTCCGAAAAACCTTAACCCACCCAACTGCCCCCAGGTCCGCCCTATTGAGAAATACTGGGCAATCATGAAGACGAGACTCAAGGCAAAGGGAAAGGTTGTCAAAGACATCAATCAGATGAAGACCTGGTGGAATAAGATAGCTAAAACGATGGACAAAGAAGGTGTGCGCCGCCTAATGAGCCGTGTTACAGGAGAATTCCTTCGAAACTGTTATGAATAATTTTATCCGTATTTTTTCTTAAAAGTATGAAAAAAACGCTACATTTGTATAAAAAAAGATCTTAAATTCAATAATAAATAACTGAAATACAGGCAATTGTTTTTGTTCCAATTCTATCTGAAGCAAGCTTTAGATGTAACTCTATTATTGTGAAATAAACAATGAATTATGTGTTATTTGTTTTTTTGCTGCTATTATTTTGGTGTCCGAAATTTAACGTGGAGAGGCTCTTGAAGACAGTATGACTTGAAAAACCTTTTTTCGCCGTAACAGCATGCTCACTGGTGGTTTAAATCGAGTTCTATGAGTTTTGGAGTTTTTGATCCTGCTATTTTTTTCACAACGTCAAAACTACTTTAACGGCCAAGAAATTTAAGAGACTTCAGCAGTTTTTTTTTGGTTCAACAAAATAACACATAAACTACTTAAACTTAATATTCCAACAGAGATTGAGCAAATTTTCCAACTTTCACTGAGCCATTCTAATTCCAGAAAAAAAAAGCCAAGTAAAATCTGGCGAATCTCACGAGGTGTCACACACAATGTAACCCTTTAGCCGAGCTTAGCCAAGCATAAACGCCTCGTTGGGATTCCCACTTGCGACGTACGCACAGGGGGAAAGCATATCGAAGCATTTTCTCATTTTTTGTAAACCTGTCGAGACTGGGGAGAGAGAAAAAAGAATGTACGCACCTTTCTTTCTGTTCGTTTGCCGGCGAACGGCGATAGCGAAACGATCCCATCGCCGTCGTCGTGGTTCTGTGCGCCGTGATAAGGCACAATGCTTATATCGTTAGGTTGGGATGGGTTTGTGTGGCGAACTTTGTATTGGGTTGAATAGATTTTCCAAGAATCCGGAATAAAGAAACTCCGCTGCTTGACTGCTCGGTGGGCATGCTAGAATGTTGGAATAATTTATGGTTTGCTCTTACCCAATCCGTTGCTCGATGTTGACTTTCGATGTCACACGTTGTGTATGTGCTTCCAGCCGTAATTTGTTTGATTAGGCTCCGCGATGTGAATTTAGAAAGTCTAGGGCAAAAAACTTGATTTTCATTTTCAGTCATGTTATTTTACACCAACAGTCTTACCATCTCATATACTAGAGTGGCAAAATTTGAAGCTAAATAACGATGAGCATATGAGCATACAGTCCACAATCAAATCATATAATAAATCAACATTCACAGAAAGCAGGAGCAAAAAACTCCATTCGGATAATGCGTGCTACCTACAAGCCAGTGGCACCCCCCGAAGGAACGAAGACCACGAGTCGTTGGTGGTGACAAAGGCAACAATTAAGAAGATTGATCTAATCGATTTGCTATCAGTCTGGGTTACTCAACCTGGATCCTCCTGGGACCGGTCCACACGTGGCAGCCAAAAACACCATACTGACACAGACGAAAACAACAACAACAACAACAACAACAACAACAACGACGACGGCAATAATGGATCAAGCAAACAATCGAAAACAAGCATGTGGCAGTGATTTTCGATGGTGCTTCTAGCAAAAGCAGAGAGAACGGGAAATCTTAACGTACGATTGGGACGGAAATAAAGGCCATATGACGACAAGCAGAAGATTCGATAAAGGGAATGTTTGCTCAATCGAGCATCACCGAATGCCTCATCACATGTGACAATTGATCGAAATGACAGACGGTAGAGATCATGAAGGGGCAGGTTGACTAGCACTGGATTAAACTTTCTGGCAGGCGACTGACTGGAGCAAAGCGAGTAGGTAAGGTCTGTATCCGCAATAATCCGGACACCTCAAAACATGAATAAAACATAAATTTCGCATTACATTTCCGTCGTAGTTGTTTATTTCAGATTCATGGGATGGGTTTTAACAATTCGTGAAGACAAAACATAGTTATTCTGTGTTTGCATAAAATTTTCGAACTTTGCACTTAACTCCGTCCATTAGGGTTTGAAGCCGTCTTTGTCCAAATTTGCTGGAAGTGTTTGATGTCTTTGATTCCTTGCTTCTTTCCAGAAAGCTTCCGCTTCATCAGAGCCCAATATATCTCGATTGGTCGTAGCTCTGGGCAATTTGGCGGGTTTGGGGTTTTCGTACAATGTTCACTTGATTTGCTTAGTACCACTCCATCACAGTTTTAGTTATAGTGAAGGGTAGCAATCGCTTCTGCAGACACACTTTCTGATAGATCTCCTTATTGATTGAGCCTGTAGTGACGAAAGATTTACTCTTTTTGCCACACGTGCAAATTGCTTGCCACTCAAGGAATTTTTTTTTTTTTTGGGAAATTTCGATGCCTTCTTTGTTCTGAAATGCTCAGCGATAGCATTTCTGGCCATAGCAGAGTAAAAAGCCAGCCCTGGAAGCTGCTTGAAATCCTCCAGGACTTAAGTTTCATCGTCCATATCAACGCATGAAAACTTCGTCAAATATTCTCCAGTACAAACGTCGAGCCCGTGATTTTGCTGCCAAGTTCTGTTTGTCGTTGCGATTTGGAACTGTTTTTTACTTTATACAACTTAAATCCCAAACGTTGCAAACGTTGTTCAGTAGCCAAGTAACATAGCCAAAACCATCCTGCTTTATACAGTTTTATTAAAGTTTTATGAAAGTGACTAGAAAGCAATTTGGTTTAATATGGCAACAAGTGGTGCCAATAGGTTTCAAATTTTAGCCAGGTGTATGATGATCTACACAGTTTCCTTACAACGATCTTAAGATTTTGTCTTCCAAAATTACTTTTACTCCTATCAACGGTTTTATTTTGACTTTATAAACTCGATAAATGCTGTTTTGAATTGCCATTTTAGGACTCATTCAAATTATCTTATTATAGTCAGTTGAAAAAGCATTTCAAAACCATTTTGCTTCCAATAAATACATTAAATGGCAAATTGGCATTTAAGAAAGTCACCAACTGACCAAATAGTTTTAGAGTAGCCATTGCGAAGATAAACTGTGATTTTTTTTTCCGATCGCCATATTTAAATATATAAAATAATTGAAATCTGGAAACAAAAATACACCAAATTTTAAATGCAATGCAAATGAACTGTAGATCTTAGACCCATTTTGGCAAACTGGCTCCTTGTACCCAGAACTTAAAAATATCATATTCAATTCTCAAATTGTACCCTGACTGAGATAAAATATTAGTCATCACACACTGTTCCTAGCGAACATGATGTAAACACACATTTGCCTCTTGTGCAAAGTGAATCAACTTGTTTTGTGTTGCTTTACTTTCCTCATTCATTCGTTCCAGAAAGTAGTGAATGTACACAAGCGTACACATTCAATTTCAACGTTCTTTTTTTTTTTTTTTAATAATCATTTATTTGTCCAGGCTCAATCGAATTAACTTTACAGAGCCAAATTTTCATATTTTTATACATCATTTATCTTAAAACTAAAGTTAGGAGGATAGAGCCGATTACTCGCGGCCGTCTCGAGGTTAATAGGAATTACAAATTACGGATGGGAAAGAGGGTGGGAATTTAAAGTATGGTTTACATAACACATTAAATTTAAATTCTAAATTATCTCAACACTTAAAACTATACAATTTATGGTTTTCTTTTGACTTGAACATTTCTTGAAAAAGAAAAAAAACACACACACATACACATATAAAAAAAAACTTATACTAAACATACAGGTTAAACTAACTACAATTTAATGCTAATGTTAGTCAAAAACACATAAATGAGTTTCATGTACTCCAAATCATGTACAGCCAAAATATCTCGAATTGGCACATTGGGTTGTCTACCTCGAGCCCGAAGGGAATCATAAAGCTCAGATCTGACTCCAGAATGTTCAGCACAAGACCAAATAACGTGATCTGCGTCCTGATAGCCTTGTCCACACTCACAGAGATTGCTGTCCCTCAGCCCAACCCGGTATAAATGAGCGTTCAAAGAATAATGATTGGACATGAGGCGAGACATGACACGAATGAAGTCTCGACCCACATCCATCCCCTGAACCAAGATTTCTTCGACACCTTTGGGATGATAGAATGTTGCCATCGCCCCAAATCTCCTTTACTCCATTTATATTGCCAGCTGACGAGTGACTGTTGACGAAAAATAGGAAAAAATTCGTTGAAGGCGATTTGTCGATCACAAATATCGCCTTCCATAGCGCCCACCTTTGCAAGCGAGTCCGCTTTCTCATTGCCCGGAATCGAACAATGAGATGGGACCCATACAAAGGTGATGATAAAATAACGCGAAGATAAAGCACTTAGAAGCTCCTGTATTTTCATGAGAAAACACGAGGAGTGCTTTACCGGCCTCGATTTCAACGTTCTACCATGAAGAATTTATTTGGAGAATCAATGAAGTGGAAACACCAACACTTCTCGAATCGATCCTGCAAATGTCCCACAAACTCTGTAGCGATTTCGGCCATTGCTCTGCATTTTGGCCTTCTTTGCCTTCAGCCATGCATCGGGAATATTTGAAAAAAAAAATCCTTTGGCGAAAAAATCACTCACGATCGCGAAAATGAATGACTGTTACACCAGAACATTCAGTCAAGCATCCAAAATCTCTTGACGCTTGAATAGCCGGGTATGTGCTTGGCTGTGGTGTGAGCGAGTTGTGTGGATCACAGGGACAACGGAATGACTGAGCACAGCAAAATAAGTAAACACTAATGTATTGCGTGACTGATAGAATGAAATGAAGAGAGCGAAAATTGTACACACTGAATATATTTTTTACTCGTCGTTCACGACGAGTTGTCAATTTTCTCGAGCTCTGCTTGTACCTGTCTAGGAAGCTGTGGTAACCCATCTTTGTTGCAGATTTAGTAGATGTCGCAACCAGAAGCAGCAAATAATGGCTTAAATAAGCTACCTACCTAGCCCTTTCCAAACGATAATGTGACCCTTTAACCTAGAGCTAGCCACGAGTAATTGGCATCCCTCTGTTACTTATATCGAAGATTTTTTTTAAAACAACAATATTGAATATCGGCTCCGTAAAGTGTTAAACACGCTTGAGCCTAACAAATAAACGAACTGATTAGAAAAAATCGTGATCGTCAAGAAAACCGGTATGTTTTGGTCACTAAATCTAAGAATGGCGAAGAGGTCCTCTACGACTGTAAAGGGTTATTCATGGGTCACGTCGACTCATTTTCGGCTTTTTCCAAAGGCCATTTTAAACATTTAAATGAAGCGTAGATTATGGCCAGATCTTAACGTGGTTTGTGAACTTATGATTATTCATTTGAAAATTTTCTATAACCTATTGATTAGATAAGAAAAGCAGATGACATTGTATGATTTTTATAACCGATGTACCTTCAAGAATATCTTCGCTAAAACACAATTCAACTGAAATTCTTATTTATTGTTAAAATTTCAACCTTTCATACGGTTGAAATTTTGACAGAGCACAACAAAAAAGAAAGATATATTAAAAATATTTACTAGGCTCATCCTTTTCGGTAATTTTAGCTACTGAAACAAGCTGACATGAAAGCGTTCGAAGCGAAGAAAGTACTTTTATATTATATCGAAATTTTGTCCAGAAGGTGTTGTCATTGCGGTTTCAGCCAATTTCAAGTATGATACCCTTTCTGCGACTAAATTCAAAGAATTTGAGCCTGTTTGAGTAAAATCATGCATTGCCTCCGTGTTTTCCACCAGATCGTGCAAATAAAACTGTTCTTTTTTTGACGTAGGACTACGTCTTTCATTTCTATACTGGGGCGCCGTTCTAAAATTTCTGAAATCGACCGCGTTACGGGTCGTTTTGGATATTTTGAGCGATGATAACTAAGTCATTGCATGAACGATTTTCATATCGTTTGCACCAACCGATTGGAAATAATTCTACGTATCAGTTTTAGTAATCAAGTCAATTGATTTTTAACATTAACTTATTAAAAATAACGTGAATGTAAGGTGATGTCTTATAATTTATAATTTCGATTCGCAGAGTAAATTAACCAAATTTCCTAGCACAGTTTTCAAATCCAAGCAAGATACGTCTCCCATCGTCTTCTTCTTCTTATTCTTTGTTCTCGAGAGGTGAATTCTGTTCCACGCTAGTGTTTGGCGAAACATCTGATTCCCCTCCCCTTTTAATGAATTTGATTCACATTGCTTTAGTTGATACCCCCTTTTGTTCATGCAATGGTACCCGATGCCATGATAAAGGCACATTTCCGAACAAATGCCTCATTCATTCAGTGTCGTCCTAGCGACAAGTTCGGACGTGTTTTTTCGCTCTCGGTAAATTTTTACAGTTTGGCAGTGTTTTTAATTTCGCGATTTCTCGCGTTTCCACGTGATGATAATGGGCAAACCTGGCCCAAGTGGTGTACCGAAACCCAGCGGCAAGCGGCCGGCTGACAGCAGCAACCCGTTTTCGTTACTCGAAGGCAGGACCGATACCGTTGCCCAGGCGCAAGGCAACAAAAGAAAAGGAAGAAGAAGTTGAACCAACTCGATGGTTCCAGTGGCTGTACCCCTCGAAGCGTGGGCCCCGCGACGACGGCACCGCAATGAACACCAGTGATGTCGGTGATTTCGGCGGCTCCGTCGATAATTTGAACACTGCTGTTCCGCCAGCAAAAGTCAAGCTACCACCGGTGGTGGTGAAAAACATCCCTCTCGGCGACCTTATGGCCAAATTTCAAGCGGCCGGCATTGCAGCGGGTACAAGTTATCCCGTATCGGCACGAAGGTGATGCTACGGTCAAAGAAGGACTTCGACCAAGTGGTGTCATGTCTGAAGGATTCTCGTTCGGAATTCTTCACACATGACATCCCGGGAGAAGCCTTTAAAGCCGTCATCAGAGGTCTGCCAAACCTCGATCCGGTACGAATCGCATCGGACATCGAGGACCGGTACAAACTGGCCCCAATCGCCGTCTACCGGATGAATCGGCGCAACGAAAATGTAAGGCATCACCCGGATTGCCTGTACCTAGATGCACTTCCAAAGGGAACGGTGACGCTCAACGCACTCAAAGCAATCCGCTCCTCTGTTCCATCATCGTCACGTGGGAACCGTACCGTGGTGGACATCGTGATGTGACACAGTGCCAGCAGTGTCTGGACTTTGGTCATGGTACCCGGAACTGCAACGTCAATGCCCGCTGCAACAACTGCGCCTAAACCACACCACATCCAACTGTCCCATCGAAGGAGCCGTGGCGTACAAATGCGCCAACTGTGGTGGTGCCACCAAGGATCTGATCGCCAATGCCCGAAACGCGAAGCCTTCAAGCGCATCCGAAAACAAGCATCGACTGCCAACCAACCGGGACGGAAGACGGAAAGGGCTCCGGCCTTCACAGCAGGAGATTTCCCGCCAATTCGCGGTAGTCGCCAACCAAACCCGTGGGGACAAGGTACTAGCCCTCAACCAATCCGGCCCTTCCGGTGGACGGCGATCCTCAACCCCCTGGATTCTGGAGACAACAACAACAGCAACAACCAGCAACCAACAACAATCCCGATCTGTTCTCTGCGGACGAACTGATGGCGATCTTCGTTGACATGACCAGTGCGCTTCGCCAGTGCCGTAGCAAGCCCGAGCAGATTCAAGTACTCCGGAAAATTCATCATCCAGTATGGCGTCTAAAGCGCTAACCATCGCCACCTGGAACGCTTGCTCTATTCGAGCAAAAAACTACGAGCTTGCCGACTTCGTCCGCAAGCAAAACATCGACGTGGGCCTACTAACCGAGACCCACCTAAAGTTTGGTGACAGCTTCTGGTTGCCTGACTACAATTCCATCCGGCTGATCGCACCAGCTCCAGGGGGTGGTGTAGCGATCATCGTGAAGAAAGGGATACAATACCACATTCTGCCACATATCCGCACATCCGTTATCGAGGCCCTTGGTGTGGAGGTGGAAACATCGACTGGAAGTACCCGGTTCATCGCTGTTTACTGCCCTCGACGGTGTGCTGCTAGCAACGAAGCGGCAATCCAATTTAAGAACGACCTAACCGCCATCACACGTACCAGCTCTCGTTTCGTCATCGGTGGGGACCTGAACGCGCGCCACGAGGCATGGAAAAACTACCAGCACCAACCAGAACGGTCGACTGTTGTTCGACCACTCCCAGCATGGGCTGTACACGGTGCAGTTTCCGGATGAACCAACATTCATCTCTCCGGCGGAAATCCATCCACGCTGGATTTTCCTGACGAACACCACAATGTCAAAGCCGGTGGCGCACAACGACCTCAGCTCTGACCACCAACCGGTGGTGGCTGAAGTCGGTGTCAACGTGATTCCTGCTCCAACCTACCAGCGAAAAAGACTACCACCACGTGAACTGGCCACAGTTCGGCCAAATCGTCGATCGGAACATCGACGAAAATCCACCACTCGACTCCATCGATGACATCAACCGTGCGCTGGAGGGATTCCAACAAGCCATAACCGTGGCTGACGAGGCGTGCGTCCGACGAGTTCCTGTGAGGGGTAAGTTCGTTGCCATTGATTCCCACACCCAACTTTTGATCCGCTTACGAAATGTTCGTAGACGCCAGTTCCAGAGGACAGGTGATCTGGATAGGAAACAAGAAGTGGCCGATCTGAACCGGCAGATTGCTTCCAGAATGGACTCGCTCCGAAACGAGAGTTTTGGACGTGTCATCAAAATTTGGATGATCGCTCGAGACCATTCTGGAAGGTAGCAAAAGTCCTAAAGACGCATCCAAAGCCCATTCCTCCTCTGAAGGTTGTCGATTCGATTCTTCTATCCCCAGTGGAGAAAGCAAATGCGATCGGCAATCATATTGCCGCATCGCATTTGCTTAGCTCAAACATCCCAAGTCCGCTTGAAGGTCAGGTTGCGCAATGCGTCAATAATCTAGATGCCTCCCCTTGTGTCGTGCCCCGGAGGATAGGATTACTATCGAACAAATTTGCTCAGCGCTGAAGAGCACTAAAAACATGAAGGCGCCGGGTTTGATGGGATCTTCAATTTGATCCTAAAAAGATTAACACCAAAGCCCACTCGCTCTTGAGTGCTATCTTCAACAGATGCTTGGAACTGCACTACTTTCCAAGCATCTGGAAAGAAAGCAAAATCATTCCGATCCACAAACCGGGAAAGATCCAACATCGCCTTCAAGCTACAGACCTATAAGCCTCCTTTCAGCGCTGAGCAAATTGTTCGAGAAGCTAATTCTTAATCGTTTGCTCAGGTGTGTCGAGGAAAACAACATTCTCCTGCCGGAACAGTTTGGGTTCAGGAAGGGGCATTCCACCACTCATCAGCTAGTTCGGGTGATGAATAACATCGAAGTAACAAAGCTGTATCCAAGTCCACAGCCATGGCTTTGTTAGACGTCGAAAAGGCGTTTGACAATGTCTGGCACGACGAGGCTTGTATACAAGCTTTGTAACTTCAACTTCCCAGCACACCTTGTGAAAATCACCCGCAACTACCTCCAGCAAAGGTCGTTTAGGGTATCGTTGAACGGTTGTCTTTCAGACAGGTTTTCGATCCCAGCTGGAGTGCCGCAAGGTAGCCTGCTGGGCCCGCTGCTATATAACATCTACACTTCAGACATTCCTCCCCTTGGTGATGGTTGCGTGTTTTCCTGTACGCAGATGATACCGCAATAGCCGTCAAGGGAAGGATGCCTCGCGAAATAACAAGCAAACTTCAACGATGCCTTAACACCTTTGCCGATTATGCTGAGTTGTGGAAAATTAAAATCAATGCCTCTAAAACACAAACTATCATGTTCCTCCACCGGCAATCACCCAAACTGAAACCTCCTCCGGCGTGCACAATAATTATGGACGGCACAAGGGTCGAGTGGTCCGCCGAAGTAACATATCTAGGTTTACTGTTTGACGAAAAACTTCTCTTCCGATCGCATGTCGAGAGAACGTTAGTCAAGTGCTCCGCTTTAGTTAGGTCGTTATATCCGCTGATTTGCCGAAGATCCCGCCTCTCAGGGGTGAACAAACTGGCAGTCTACAAACAAATCATTGCGCCTGCGATCTTTTACGCAGCTCCAGTGTGGGAACAATGTGCACAAACTCACAGGAACAAGTTACAAGTCACGCAGAACCGAACGCTGAGGATGATCCTAAACCGTCCCTTCGACACAAGGATAACTGACCTTCACCGTGAGGCGGACATCCTTAAAATAGATAGGAAAATTAGTGAAACCAAGAACAAATTTGTAAATAAATGTAACATATCGGAACACGAGCTGATAAGCAATCTGTATATAGTAGGTTAGGTTGTAAATAGTAGATTAGCATGTAGTTAGTAGAATGTATATAGTAGTTTTAAGTAGTTTATTTTTAAATTCAAACAAACCAATCCCACCAAGGTGGTAAACCAGTACATACAAATCCGATAGGACTAATTATTTTCTAAACAAATATCAAATTATTACAATTATTACAACCAAAGATGAAAAGGTAAATCTGTATCACTTAAAGTCATGAACATGTTAACCATCAACAAACAAGAAAATAAAGATCATTTAAAAAAAAAAAAAAATATTTAATAATAACAAATGCCTCATTCGTTCGGCAGCATTGGAGCTGCGCGGATCTCCGGGTGGGAGGAAAAGCTAGGCGCTACCCAGCAATGCCCAGCTGGTCGTGGCAGCAGCAGCTGGCGGTCGGTACCCAGCAGTAGCCAGCAGTGCCCAGCTGGTCGTGACTTAAAAAGCAGCTGACGATGGCAGTACATACAGTGGATTCCTGTCAAATATTCAGCTGGTCGTGGCAAATTTCACAAATTTCGATCGCGTTCCCCCGACAATTGATGAAACCCGCCCTTTTCAGGGCGAACAAATAATTTGCCAAATTAATGAGTTTGTTTTATTAATATCTTATGAGCTAATCGAGTAATGAAAAAAAGCATTACAACGCACCGTCTCAACATGGCGTAACTTGAAGAGCCCGGATAAAATGGCCGAGTTGCGTCTATCTATATGTAAATCCTGATTTTCTCTGCTCTGACAATTTCTAAGGGTGGTTTCCTACCAATTATTCAGGCTACTTGAGAAGACCGAGAAGCAAATTTGATCGTGTACCATGTTGCCCCGCGACAATTAAACAAAAACCCGCCCTTTTCAGGACGAACAAAACAATGTTACCAATTAAAGAGTTTGTTGAAATATTATTTTATCATAAGATAATCGACATTTTCATTACAACGCATGGTTGTAATGTTACTTCGCGTTACTTCAAGTGCGGATAAAGTGGCCGAAGCTGATGCTGCTTATCTATATGTAAATCCCGATTTTCTCTGTTCTGACAATTTCACATGGTGATTACCTGCCAATCATTCAGGCTATCCTGCTACTTGAGAAGACCGAGAAGACAATTTGATCCCTATGTTCCCCCCGATAATTAATACAACCTGTTCTTTCTGGGCGACCAAAACAATTTTCCCAATCAAAGAGTTTGTTAAATTAATATTTTATCTTGAGCTTATCGACATTTTCACTACATGGCGTTACTTCAACATGACGTTACTCCAAGAGGCAGTAGAAAATTCAGGCCATCTTGCTACTCGAGAAGACCCCCCCCCCTCTCCCCGACAATTAATAAAAAGGGTCCTTTTCAACACAATTTTCCCAACTAAAGAGTTTGCTTAATTGATTGTAGAGAAGAAACAGAATATAGAAGAAATAAATTAAATTCTCATGATATTCTAGCTATGTGTAAAGACATTTGAAAGATAATATCTTTACTGATTTAAACTCTTCTAATAATAATTTTCATTATTATTAAAACAATAACAATAATGGCAATATCCCGCTGGCAAACCTTCGGAATGAAGCAACCACACTTGGTGGTTCTTGTATAGATTTAACGTTTGTTAAAAATATCGGCGTAGAGTGCAGACGTTATTGTTCATATTTTTCGTATCATAGACCTATGTTGTCTGTACTCGCATTCGAAGCACCCTTTACCATTAAATCAACAGGTAGCAGATATTGTGGAACATGAACTGGAATGACCACATCTATCCATTCGACAACCAACCGTCACCTAGCACTGGACCATTGTCTGTACAAACGGCCCTTTTCAGGGCCACTTAAGGAGTTCTAAAGAATTGAATTCAAGATTTTCATACACAGTATTAACGCTCCTAAAACACCTAAAGATAAATATTATATGCTTTTCTTTCACGGAACAGAACCAA
The DNA here is from genome assembly GCA_034211315.2 of Aedes japonicus. Classification (NCBI taxonomy): domain Eukaryota; kingdom Metazoa; phylum Arthropoda; class Insecta; order Diptera; family Culicidae; genus Aedes; species Aedes japonicus. Next base: position 54,744 of record JASCZW010005834.1, read on the forward strand.
CAACAACGACCACCCATTCGACTGTCTACCAAATCAACATCTGGTACTCGACAATTACCGGTTCTACTCAGATCACTCCAGAAACAGTGAATAACTGAATACCCAACGGCCCTTCTTAGGGCCACTTCAAGAGTTATTTTGTGGAAATATTTTCGTATTTTCGTAGAAAACTAAAACTAATAACATATGGTTTGATGAGTCTTTAGACTGAACAAAATAAAGCAGATATTTATTAATTCTATTACAATTCCTCCACATCAACAAGCAGTCCTACGTCGACTTTGCAGATATGTCACTGACATATCTCACCTTTTCGTTTTTTTTTTTTCGGATGGTGCGATCATCTATTCAGTTTGTGTTTGAGTCTGTACCGGTCTGATAAATTAAAAGAAGTGCCGGTCCCAGACATTTTCGAAGCAGGGGTTGTAAATTTCCTGGAAAAGTGTTGCGAAGAGATTGCATATTTCTTCCGAATTGCTGCCAATGCGTTCATCTACATGTATGGATGATGGAAAATTTTCAGATTTAAATTTAGTTTTAACGTAATTGAAAAAGGGTTTAGGGCACAACTTTATTTCCCTTCCAGTTTTAGTGTTATACTCTTCAAATGCGATGGCTAAATTTAGTTGATTACAAACGTCTAAATATTTCTCTAAATCTTCATTGCTGTTATTATTTATTTTTTTACACCTTTTGCTTGCAATTTTTAGAATTTTTTATTTGTCTGTTATACCAGACAAAATATTTTGAATTTCCATGATGTCGTATTATTTTGATTGGAACCTCTTTATGAATAATTCCGAAAAAAAAACATTATAGTAGGCATCAACAGCAATTTCAACTTTTCCTTCATTCCGTACACACTTAGAAATTGTGAATATTACACGAGACGTAATTCATGTTTGTAAAAAGTCTGGAAATGTACAGAAATATTTCGTGTAAAATTATGGCTTCTGAGACTGACGCATACGGAATTCCACAAAAGATGTGTTTAGTTGAATTTAAAGATTGGACTTGGAAAAAATGCGACACTTTGTTTTGGGTGTAACTTTTTATCACGTGGTTAAAAATTAATGATATTTTGGGTAATACTCGTTTAGAGTGTTATGTTTATGTGTGCATCTGTCAAGTAGTTTTTAAGATGCATTCGAAACAAGAAGAGCTACGCCAGCAAATCCTGGGCGCGGTGATCGATAATCCTGGTTAGTCGCACAGATGGATCGGCAAAAGGCTTGGAATCCAGCATTCCACCGTGTCCCGCGTTGTAAAGATGTTCCAGGAGACGAAGACCATCGAGCGGCGCGCTGGAAGCGGCCGAAAACCGAAAACGGAATACCCGGAGTGGTTCGTCCAGCAGACCATGAAGCGGGCTGGGCTACGTGTTTTTAAGGTCAGGAAGGCACCACACCGGTGGCCAAATTACGTGCACGGAAGCTGTACCGTGAGTGGCTGGTCAAGCCAGGCTGTCTCGTCATGGACGACGAGACATATATCAAGGCAGACACCAAACAAATCCCCGGCCTCGAGTTTTTTGTCGGTATGTTCCGGAAAAGTTCCGGAAGAGAAAGATGGACGAATTCACGAAAAAGTACCGGTTGTGGCATGCGACCTGCGAGTGCGTACGGTACAGCAAGCCGTTCGTTACAACCAGCACCATAAACGGGCAGATCGAGAGGAATGCTTGCAGAAGCGCTTGCTGCCCTTCCTCCGCTCTCACCGTGGTCCCACGCTGTTCTGGTCGGATCTCGCTTCGTGCCATTACGCCAAGCCTGTAATGGATTGGTACGAAGCGAAGGGCATTAATGTGGTCCCGAAGTAGGCAAACCCGACAAATACACCAGAACTTCATTCGATCGAAAAATTTTGGACGATAATGAAGAAGAAGTTGAAGAAAAGCAGAAAAACATTCAAAACCGATGAAGCTATGAAGAAAAACTGGGAGAAATTGTGTAAGGAAGATGGACAAAGCCTCCCTCAAGATCTCATGAGCAGTGTTAAGAGAAATGTACGAGCATTCAGCTTGGGGGAGGAAATTCAATTAATAAAGTATGCCAGCTTGAATAAGCAAGATAATTTTCCAGAATCTACAATCAACAAAAAATTTAGCTTAATTGATTATTATTTCAATGTTTGTAATATAAATAACAATGTTTTTTTTTTTCAATTCTTCCGCCTTGGTAGAATCAATGCAAAGGTCCATTGTTGCCAAAAATCTTATTTTTTGATTCAACAATGAATACTTTTTGTTTTCAATAGAAGCTTCCTTTGTAGCGCTTTCAGAAACAAAAGAAATTGTTGTTGGTTCAAAAATAAAATCGATAATGTTTGAATAAATAAAAATTATGGGTAAGCCGTGAGTCAACAATAAAATTTGTTGAATCTATACAGAACAATATATTTCTCACATGTATACCTTTCGTTTAGAAGAACACAATATTGGATTCGATAAGAAATTTTGTTGCTTCATATAAATGATTGCATTAAACTAAATCAATGTGTGGTTTGATTTAATACCCAAGAAATGTTGATTCTAATCATTGCGTGCAATCGTCCAATATTCCTCTGCGTGAAGCCTACATCAAATCTAGACAAAATAGTCAAAAGGTCAAAAGTAACATTTGTGAACAATGACTTCTAGCATATTTTCTGGGATCTGCTTGCTCTAGGAAATTTACTGTTATTGCACTGTTGCTCTGTGTTTCTGCCGTCATGAATTATTCGTACACAGCGCACTCTTATTCATACACTGCACGGCTTAAAAGAAAAACTCTGATTAGTGGATAAAAAATATAATTAATAATAATTAGATTATATTGTAGTGTAGAAGGAGATGTTCGTTCATCACCATGAGGCACCAAGAGTGAACAACAATGTTTTTGGCTAGAATGAAAGATATGAAGAGAAAGTTTTGATAGTTCCGCTAGTGTGCGGCAGGCTTTGAAACATAGCAGATGTTTTAGGAAAATTGAGCGAAAAGGGCATGTGTACAGTGGTACTCGAACCAACGACATTTTTGCCTAACATCCCACTGCGGGGTAGGTTAAAGCACGGACTAAATCAGTTCAGTTCTATGTAATGATCATTCATTTAGTTGCAGGCGTAGCAACGCTCGCACCGGGATCAGCTAGTTGGTAATAAAATTGGAAGAAAATCTAAAATAAATTTCACCCATCGAGAATTATTCAAGTTTTCGCAATCTAACTTCACATTTGATCGCCAATAAGTACGGTTAAAAAATTTCATCAAAAACATAGCTGCAATTCCGTTCCAGAAAAACCCCCCGCTCATTTCCTCCTACAACGGGCACTGCTTGCAGAAACTCGATAGGTTTATTATTATTTACAGCGATAGATATTTATGACTTTGTTTTTCCCTCATCTTTCTCGATTGCAACAACATGATTGAATGTTCGCCTCTTCTTGACGCGCTCTCGTGGGAGCAGACATCCCTTCTCCGAGCAGTCGCGCATTGCGTCGATTTGTAAGGAGATAAGCTGATGGGTGTTTGATTTACATGCGATACTAATTCCCATATCAATTCAAAGGGAAACGCCGAAATCTGTCTCTATTTCTTATTCCAGCGAGATATTACATCACGCAGTGCAAACAAGGGGAAAAACAAATCCATTCCTCATTCATTCCGTGCTCCCATGCTTTCGTCTATTTGTTCGCGAGCACCGAACTTCGTCTAAGTATGAGGTTGTTTTGCAAAATTCATTTCCGGTTTCCATACCGTGGTGAAATTTAAGCGGATTTGAAAACTCTGATGAATGCTTCCCGCCACCAGTGAAGGGTGAAATAAAGCCTTCGGAAGCACGTCTAAAACTATGGGTGTACTTTGGAAGCATTTCATCCTTCGATGACGATGAAATTCATTTTCGAACAGGATCTTAACGCTCAAGTTTTTGACTGTGCGGTGAACTGTTGGTGGAAGAACAATTTCCGGTTAATGTTTCAAAACGTTGCTTTATAATGTTGAATTTGAATTCCTTCCAATTAACTCCATTCATTTTCCTCTGATATCTTGAGAAAAAATCATTAATCGGTCAACGATCCACAATTCGGAACCCCAGTTTCCTCCCCATAGAAGATAGCTCCCACTGTCGGCCATGGCCACGCAAGCTGACCGCTCTTGAGACGTTCCATCTTGGAGCAACACTTGAGACGCAGACAGACAATCGCCAAAAATTCATTCTACAAAACGACATTCGTGAAAATGTTGAACCCGCGCCGCTGAATTTCGATAGTCACACACCCGCGTGAGGTCCGGCTAGTTAGTGGGAAGAGGCGTCTATTTTTAGCCGGGAAAACTCGGCGAAGGTTTCGCTTGTTCGGCAAAAGGCATGCCCAATGTAAAAACACGGAGAAATCTATTTTTAAGAAACGTGTGCGCATCAAGATGATTTTTATAGCTTCGTCCGTTGATTTCAGAAGGGGGGGCTAGTGGTTTTGCACGTACGGGGAGGGCTCAGCAAGCGATCGATGTGTGGGATTTGCTTTAGTGTCGATCCGGTCTATGACGTAGGATGTGAATTTTGCGATGATCTTGGTGTTGTTGTTTTGATTTTGGGAATCAGTACTCGGATGTAGCTATACTAAGGGGCTGTTCATAAACCTGTAGACAAGTAAGGGGGGCGGAGGGGTTTCGAAAAGGTCTACGTTTGTCTACGATGTGGGAGTGGGGGAATGGGGGATATACCAAAAGTCTACGTAGACCTTTTTTTTCTCTCTACAAAACGGATATTCATAACCTCCACACAGAGAAAAATACCGGTATAACAAACATATTCCAGGTAGAGCCAAACATAAAATTAGTTTATTTTGGCCGCAAACATAAACTTGCTTTCTTTCTAACATATTCTATGTTTAAAACCAACCCCAGTAGCACACTTGTTGCCATTCGGTTGAGATACCAGAAATATGACTTGCTAAGTCTTAATCAAGTCACTACAACAAATAAAGATCGTAGTGTGCTACATGGGAAGTGACATCGATGTTTGAAATTATAATCATATTATGTTTATTTTCAACATGTTGACCTAAGAACCTAAGAAAAAAAATCCTGCCCAAAAACCCCCACATGCCAAAGTTGGTTCCATTTGAAGAACTCCAATTCCAAGAACTCGAGATTTGCAGAAATTTTTGTTTAATTTGTATGGAAGTCCTCCCCTTCCAGGCGGGGAAGGAGCTTCGAACCATCATAAGAACCTTCTCCGGCCTCAACAACCCGTACATATAAGTTTTCATAACAGTAGGTA
>JASCZW010005834.1:65000-246121 GCA_034211315.2 Aedes japonicus
AAAAATGAACAAAATGAATTTTCTAACTAATCCACTGTGCAGGGCTTAGCCTAACTTTATTACAACCGAAAACATTCAATTTCATAATTTTATTTTATTCGGAATTTGATAAAATGCATACGTTTCCTACAACAAGCTAAATTTATTCAAAAGTTCTAAAGTTTAACTCGTTTGAATGTCTCCAATGTAGTGCAGTAAACTTCATATAGGCATCATTATAGTTATTTTTGGTTTCTTCTTGCGTGTGATGTGTCATATGACTGAAATCGGTTCTTTTCAGATGCTGGCCAGATCTCCAGGGATTTTCCGGAACATCCTGGACACTGCATATATGCATCATATAAACTATTTTACATCGTTTTCAATTCTCTTGAGCCTTTAGATGTCCAATTAGAGTATGACGTATGACCTATCTTGTGGTGTAATACCTACTATTCATTGAAACAATAGAATAATATTAATTTGATTCTGCAACGATCGGGCCAAATCAAATAATTGTTGAAGGTTGAAACAATATACAATAAAAAAGCGAAAAACTTTCAAATGGCACAGACCCACTCTGAACATCGAAGTGAACTCAACTCTATTCCTGCATTCATCGCTTGGCATCCGTTTGTATGTAGAAGTACGGATGAAAACATGTTGCTCTTCCCCCGGGATTACTCGAAATTCATATACGAAACTATGTTATGTTTTTACATCAAAAGATTGCTAAGAAACATTTTGCAATCCTATGGTACCAATAAAAGTACATAAAACAAAATTTCATAGCATACTTTTTGAATTTGTAAAGCCACCTAAAACGTTCCACGCTATGGTAGCTGCGAACCGATGGAGGTGGAGGACAAAAAAAATAATAATAACCAACAGCACACAAACCGTCTGTTCATTTCCAAGTTAAGTATATGTCCAGCCGAAGCTAGGACAGGTCTGTTTGTTTCGTTTAGGAAGAATTGTGCATCGAAAAGGGTTTTTTTTTGGCATTGCCGACAGAGAAGTGCAGGGAAGATGTAGGCATATTATAGATCAGAAGTGTTTTTACGGAAAGTTGTCTAAGTAATAAGAATATTTTGAGAAAATTTAAACAGATGGTCTGACGATATTTTAATGTGTTTGGCATATTTTTACAATAACGTTATTTTAACCATTTGGAATGTTCTCAAAAAATTATTAAAAAAATAATAATTTGAAGACACGTTGTAGTACCTTAAGATTTCTGAAGAACGTTAAAACATTTCACAAAATTTTAAAAATATTTTAAAAATGGTTAAAGTATTCGAATGAATAATTCTCTCTATAATATTTCGAGAAAATTTAACAAATTTTAGCATCTGGAAATGCATCACTTTTTGTTTTAAATGAATAATTAAATTATACATAATTTTGTTAAAAGCCTACTAGAATACAATACTTACATATATTTGAATCTAAAATATGCAATTATTATATTTTCGATAGTATTCTTAGAATTTTGTCAAACACTAATATGATTTTCTTAAATCATTTATACACTGATAGGCAAAATAAAGTGCCCTCCTCTTCGTTTTTTCAATTTCTCTCATTTATTTCGTTCAAATTAAAGTAAGCACACTGTCGTTTTTTTCTTATTTTATTTTTTATATTATTTTTAAGTTTCACTTATGGAATACTGAAAAAAAAAGTTTTACTTAAAGAAAAAAAATCAATTTGTGTTGAAAAAAAAAACAGTGACAAAATAAAGTGCCCACTTCAAAAATCGATAAATTTTCGAAAAGTTTCCATTGGAAGACCCCTCGATTTGTATGTTTTGATATTTTGGCATGTTTTGAAGCAAACGGCTCAACCTGGTGCATTTGTATACGTGATCGCATTTGATTCAATTGGAAAAAATGGAGAACGCAGTGCTTTCGAAAGCAATTCCCTTGTGTATCCGAAAATTGGTTGTTCGTGATGTGCAAAACGGTGAATCGCACCGGGCTGTCGCTAAGAAGTACAGTATCAGTAAGGCAGCGGTAGGCAAAATTCTTCTGAAGCTTAAAACGTTTGGATCAGTGGTGGATCGCCCTGGCAGAGGCAGGAAGCGGAAAACGGATGCGAGAACGGACACCAAGATCATGCGCGAAGTCAAGAAGAACCCGAAGGTAACTGTCCGCGAGATCCAGGAAACCCTTCAGTTATCAGTTTCCGGTCGAACTGTTTGTCGCCGTCTCGTAGCACAGGGGTTGAATAGCAAACTTGCCTGGAAGCGCCCATTTATCAGCAAGGCAAACAAAGCCAAATGGCATAAGTTTGCTAAGGAGCATGCTGATAAGCCCCTAGAGTTCTGGAAAACGGTTCTCTGGACGAATGAATCAAAATTCGAGCTGTTTAACCGAAAGCGGCGGGTTCGTGTTTGGTGCAGATCGGGAGAGGAGCTTCAGGAGCGCCACATCCAAGGCACGATGAAGTATGGAGGAGGGAATGTGATGGTCTGGGGGTGTTATTCGTGGAGTGGAGTGGGAAGCATTGTGAAAATCGACGGGATAATGACGGCAGATTCTTACATCAACATCCTGCGAGAAAATCTGGAGATTTCGCTGATCCAGACGGGCCTTGAAGAGAAGTTCGTATTCCAGCAGTACAACGACCCGAAGCATACGGCCAAGAAGACCAAGTCTTTCTTCCGGTCTTGTCGGATCAAACCGCTGGAATGGCCTCCACAAAGCCCGGACCTCAACCCCATCGAGAATTTGTGGGCGATTCTCGATGCCAGGGTTGACAAAACTGGTGTTTCCAATAATAATAACTATTTTGAAGCCCTGGAGCGCGCCTGGGACGAGCTAGATCCTACAGCACCTAAAGAACCTGGTCGAGAGCATGTCGAAGCCTACATCAATTATTGAAATGCTTTTATTTTACTTTAATTTATGTTTTCTGTACCCTAAATGAAGTGGGCACTTTATTTTGTCACTGTTTTTTTTTTCAACACAAATTGATTTGTTTTCTTTAATTAAAACTCATATTTTATTTATTTTGCAGCATTCCATAAGTGAAACTTAAAAAGAATATAAAAAATACAGTGTGTTTACTTTAATTTGAACCAAGTAAATGAGAGAAATTGAAAAAACGATGAGGTGAGCACTTTATTTTGCCTATCAGTGTAGAAGCATTTTATGAATAGAAACTGGACTAAAATACATTATGCAATCCCAAGGAACATGAAAGTTTTTTGAAAAAGCAGCACAAATATTCAATTTGTAAAACACCTGGGTTAGTCATTTAATGTTAATAAAATGTAAGTCAAAATGTCTAAGTAATTGTGTGTATAATATTTGCTTTTAGAACATTCTGTGAAAATTTCAAATAAAAATTGGACTGCATTCAACAGACACATCAACCTGGCGATTTTCTAACGTGTACAAATGCATTTGACAAAATTTTGAAAATATCTGCCTACGCTATATCAGGTGAATATATTGGCAGGTAATGTTTATCTATTTTAATGAATAATTTTCTTATGAAAATGAATTATCTATGTAATTAAATTATGATGTTCCTAGTGATTTTCCAAAGAAATAAAATATGTTATTTTTTATGTTACACTAACTAGTTATCTTAATTTTTTTGAATGACTTTCATAGTACTCTAAATCATTATGTAAAATATAAGCAAATCATATGATGGTGAAGAAAATTTTCGGAAAAAAGTGGTCTTGAGACTTTTGACTCAAAGATATTGTGATACTCTATTCAAGTATCATTTTTAGCAATATTTTTAGTTTTTCGAAATGTCCTGAATGATTTTTTAACAAATTCCTCAAAATGGGCGTGTTTTTTCGAATTCCCAACATAAGTAAAATTATTCTGATTATTTTTTGCAAATATCCTCTGATAAAACAAATTATTATTTGATAAACTAAATCAAATGATAAAAACAATTATTATTTGCTAAACGAAATCGTTTGATCAAACCTCACAAATTGGAAATGGATAAGACAATTATTTAAAAAAAAAACTTTATTAAATCAGATATTCCGAAGCCAAATAAAAATATAATTAACTGTACACATATCCAAAATAAATATTTTTCTAAAATGACTATACCAAATCTTTGCAAAATCATTCAAAATGACCGTCATTATTTGAAATAAGCCCCAGCCACTATTCAATCACTTTGAATGAGTTGTGTTAATATTCTACAAGTATTAGAATAAAAAAATCATTCTTGAATAAATTTGACCAACTGTACCAAAATACGATACATTAAAATAATTTTAATATGGGTTCATTAATTCAAAGCAATTCCTGCACACACTGCTTAGAAAACTGTTATGAAGATCGATGGTTCCAACTTACAATATATCCACCAAAATACCTTGAGTTTTTTAAAAAAAAGCTGTTCAATGAACTAAATTATTTTGGAAAATCGCCACCCCCATAAAAATGTCACCGGTTGATTTCTTTGAACTTTCTGATATCATGCTGTAAACTTAAAAGTTGTTAATTTTTCGACTTACAATTTATCAACAAGAAATAACTAATACAGCTTTTTTCAAATTATGGCAAATTCATCTCATTATTTAAAAAAAATTCCAGGTGTATCAAAATGGCGTTAGATGATTTCCGTAAATTCTCTTAGGATATTTGATAACTTAAAGGGTGTCCACGATGAAATTGCCACACTTTGAAATTGCTCTAACTTTTTAACCGTTGGATAGAATTTAATGAACATTTGGGTGGATTTAGACCATAGTGCATTATTTACATCCTGCAAGTTTTAAAGTCCTGTGATCAAAACTCACGGAAATGGAGTCGAAAGAACAGCTCATGCGTGATAAAATCTTGCGCATTCATCACGAGAACAAGGATCCCTCGCATCGTTCCATCGCTAAAACGTTGGGAATCGCGAATTCCACGGTTTTGCGAGTGATTAAGTGGTTCGAGGAACGGTTGACCACCGATCGGAAGCCCAGAAGTGAAGGAAAAAGTATTCCGTACAACACCAAAAATCACAACCGCGTAGTTGGGGCCTTCAACCGAAATCCGAACGCCTCCGTTCGGGATGTGGCTAAGAAGCTGCACCTAAGCCGAAGTTTTGTCCAGAAGGCCAAAACTAAGGCTGGGCTTCGAACGTTCAAGGTACAAAAGGCCCCTAATCGCGACGAGAAGCAGAACAAGTCCGCCAAAACCCGTGCCAGGAAGTTGTACCTCAACATGCTGACGAAAGTTGAATGCTGCATCATGGACGACGAAACATATGTGAAGGCTGACTTCAAACAGATCCCCGGCAACCTGTTTTTCACGGCCAAGGATAAGTTCAGCGTTCCGGAGCATGTCCGCACTCAGAAGATGTCCAAATTTGCGAAGAAATTCTTGGTTTGGCAAGCCATCTGCACGTGCGGGAAGCGGAGTGCACCTTTCGTGACCCAGGACACGATGAACGGACAGGTGTACATAAAAGAGTGCCTTCTGAAGGCCCACAACGTCCCAACAATCTTCTGGCCGGATTTGGCCTCATGCCACTACTCCAAGGACGTGCTGAAGTGGTATGCGGACAATAAGGTCAATTTCGTGCCGAAAATGTTCAACCCTCCCAACACTCTGGAGCTCCGCCCCATCGAGAAGTACTGGGCGATTATGAAGCAGCACCTTCTTAAACGACCTAAGGTAGTGAAGACAGTCGAGGAACTGAAGAAAGTATGGGTTTACATGCAAAAAACGGTTGATTCACAGGTTGTGCAGAATCTTATGGCCGGGGTTAAGGCCAAGGTGCGGGCATTTGCGTATGGACTGTAAATAAAAACGAGTAAAATGGTAAAATGAAGTTTAATAGTTATTTCTCAATCCCTGAAAATTTGATGGCAATCGGATTAAAACTCGAATTTTGCGAATCAATTTTGTGTGTGGCAATTTCATCGTGGACACCCTTTAAAAAAATAGTCATAAATATATTTGAATGTTTTGACAACCAATATATTAATCAGAAATAGTCAAAGCAGTTCAGCATAACAACTAACAATATATTAACGTATTCAAAATTATGACTTATGAAATTATAGTGGAAATGTACAAGTGCATAAAAATGTCGCGAAATTATTTGTTCGAACATTCTTAGAATATAATGAAAATTTTGAACATTATAATTATATTCATAAAATATTAAAGAAAACATTATTCACCGGTTTTTTTTTTCAATTTGAATGTATTAAGCTTTTTTTTTCCTTAACATCTATGTTTATTGGAATTCTATAATGTCTTATATATTTTTTTGTATTCATCAAAATCAAAATGCCATCAGATGATTTCCTCAATTTGAAAATAAATCTTTTTGTTTTGCCTGTTTTCACTTTATAAGTTTGACACAGATCACAAATTTACTTGAGAAAACTAAGGTAATTTGCTTCAAATAATTTCAAATGTATTTGAAAATTTTCGTAAATTATCAGGCGTATCTAAATGACGTCAGACAATTGTTTAAATATTTTTTAAATGTATTTTTCACAAAGAAAATAAAAATAACTTGAACTTTTAGGCTTGCAATACAGCAACAACAAAAAATGAAGACTAACCATGTTTTACTTATTCTAAGCTCATCTTTGTACACTTGCAAAACGAGTGTTATCACTTTTTATAAGACATAAACTGTAATAAGGACTAAAATATGTTCCTTTGACTACAAATAACAAATATTTTCCCCAGTTTGAATTAATTTGGACTAGGGTTCGGTGGTAGATTTGATACCCCGTAACGCACCACGAAAAGGTGATCTACCAGCGTTAAGGGTCAGTCCATGCTTAATTAAAATTGATTCAAATTGAATTACCGGAAGTCCCAGGTAACCAATAAGCAGTTCCGAGGCGTCTTTACGGCAGCCATTCATGCATTTAAGTCGTCATATTAAAGTTCTCAGCCATATTTAAGTTCTCAGCCATATTTTACTGTTGAATGAATCAGAAGAGCAGAGAACCGAACAATGCAGAACAACAAAAACCAACCACGATATCGCCGTGAAGTTTGACAGCTGTGGTCATTTGCCCCTATGCTGGTTTTGATGGCGGCCAATAGGTTTTATGATGGTTCTCAAGAGGTCATAACATCATTAACTAGAACATTTTCAAAATCTTTATGGTCTTAGAAAGGGTTTATGGATTTGTTTTCACAACCGTCTATAGAGTGGGCCACTTTGTACACATTTTGGCATTAAAGATGCATAGAGGAGGTGTTGGTGGACAAAACAGTTTTGAATGTAGTTTCATCAACAAAGCCGAGAGTAGTGCTATACGGCTGGAATAGAACTGAAATTGTTACTTGGGATAAAGCCTTTCCACGTTGAATTTCGGACACTCTTCTCTCAGTGTAGATTTTGAATTATTTCACGGATCGCTGAAACGTTTCACTTGTATGCCAGCTGAAAGTCTCCACTTTATTTCGTTGTACTAAGTTGAGAACAAGCAATAAGCGAATTGAGAAAGCAATACGCTTGAAACTTGATGTTCATCAATGGTTTGTTGTAGAACGTGCGCGAGAGCTGGAGGAGACTTCAGAGATCATTGGTGTCAAATTTATAGTTTTTGTTAAATCCTAACCTGCTCTAAAATGTTGAACATAGTACATTAGTAATCGTGTTACTGATGTACTATGTGCTGCTAATTAACGCTGCTCATTCACGACTGGAGCGCTTTGACTGGAACGACATCATCAATTAAACTCAAAGTGCCATTTCTTCGTCCAAACCCACACAACTGTTGATGGAAATTTGTTGAAAGTGTCCCGGTTAGTGACTGATTAACAATAATCCCATTTCCTTGAAAAGTTTGTATTTTACAGAAAAAACTGCCTCTGATTTTTTCGAAATAATGCTGGCTGCGTGAATTAAATTGTGTTTTGAATGACGTCTTATGGCTCAATCAAAACCTAGGGAATACGGCTATAGTCGGTATAGATTGAGTAATGAATAAATTGTTTTAAAAATAAAATTCTTTCCTGTGAAGAAGATATCTAAAACAAACTCAGAAACCTGTGTACACCGTACATTTAATAAACCGGTAAATAAACGACCGAAGCCCACACATTACTTTGTGTCAAAACAACCTCCATCTGTTCCAGAAATACGCAGTCCTACGCAAATCATTATTTTCCGAAAATCACTTTCGGCTCAGAGCTCTACCTTCCTCGCTACCCAGCATCCCAGTTGATCCACCCCGACAGGTGTAGCGCCCGTCTCATCCCACCCCGTCCGTGATCAACCGAGTGACTCTATTTCCCGTTCTCACCAACACTTCGAACCGCACCCATATAAGAGATCATTCACTCGAATCCGGAAAAACCCAACGTGACTGAATTATGTAGATCACTAGAGCGAGCGAAAAAAAAAACGCCATACCACGACATCGATCATTCCTTCTTTATTTTTATTTTTGTTGTTCACCGACATCCCGACCGGTGAGTGAGTACACGAGAAAAACAACACCCGTACATCGTCATTCTGCCCACATTAGGGAGCTTACGTGTGGCGCGAAAAATTCTGGTCCCACGCAGTTTCCCACGAAGCGAGCGCAAATGATCCACCCAACACCAGCGAAAATCCCGACCAAGACGACGATCGACTTCGAAGCTGTGTGTTTCTTCTTTTTTTTCCACCAGTCGTGGAAAGTGAAAAACAGTTTTCCCAACTCGGGATCCACTCGCCTGGCCAACTGCAACAGTAGTCATCTTCCGTTCGTTCGACCGTAAATAAGCCAATTGCAGATCCCCCACTCTCTTTCTTTTCGATCAATAGCAAGAAACTCAACTCGGTGGAATAATTTGCGAAAAACAGAGTTATAACGCAAAAATGTCTGCGAAACAAAGCTACGACGAGTTTTGACGAAAAGAGCGAGATATTTTTTTTTTGCGAATCAGAAACTGGTGCAGTCAGTGGAGTGTGACTTCTGAAGAAGCTTGACAGCAGCGCATAACGTACAAGGATTCCTGAAATTGACGAGAAGCAGCACACCGGAGTGAGTGCGTCGGGCTCAGCACGAAGCGAATGCTCTCAAACGGCATAAATTAGAGGAAAGCGCGAACAAAGCCGTGTATGGAAAATTAACGTCAAGAAGATTGTTCCAGTGCAAGTGCAAAGGGAAAAGTGTAAACTTCTCAGTTGAGAGAAATTCGAAGCGCAGAATTAAAACTAGTGAAAGATTAACGGGGCGAAAAAAATATTGCGCCGGTACGCTCCGTGAGCGAAAAAGTATTTTTGGTACAAAGTAGCACCGGAGTTGATAGTTCTGTGATTGCATGTAAACCTAGTAGTGCGAAAATAGTCCGAGACAGAAGGCAGAAAGTAAGTGATTCACCGTTAATTTAGTGGAGAACACGAGGCCGGCGAATCTACTGGGAGTTTCACACAGAAGGAAGAAAGTACGTAGCTTGGGTGAGGATGGGCAATTGCTTGATGAATAATGAATGGCGGTTTTAGTTTCACATCACATGGTTGATTTTTTGACAGAAAAAATGGATGGTGCTCAGTCATACCTCGATACAACGTAACTTTTTTTCACCCCTATTTTTGGCAGTTTAAATTATAAACGTGATTAATCTATCTATATACACCCTGTATATAGATTAGACTGATGCAAAATTTGAAATATTTGCTCCCCTAAGCTTAATCGACGCCAATTTGGGTCCTGATAGTCCCCAAAAAATTTTAACACATTTGGTTTTAATTTGGCTTTGCACACGCTATTCAAAGTTTGTATGGGAATTAGTATGAAGAATCTCAAACTTACATTTCCAGATCCCTAACATCTTGATATTATGTCCTTAAACCAAATCTTATATACATTCATATAGTGTAAGTTGTCAACTATCAAAATGCCGAAGATACCTGACATGTAAATTTTATACAAAAATAGTTATTCAAAAAATATAATAATAAGAAGTAAAAATATGTAATGAATATAAAAAATACAAATATAAAATATAAAAAATCTATATTATAATATAAATAAAATAAAAAACAAAAAATATATGAATATAAAATATAAAAAACATATAAATAATAAGAAAACAAAAATAAGAATAAAACATCATACCTTAAGTGTGTATTTTATGTTTTATTGAATAACTATTTTTGTATAAAATTTACATGTCAGGTATCTTCGGCATTTTGATAGTTGACAACTTACACTATATGAATGTATATAAGATTTGGTTTAAGGACATAATATCAAGATGTTAGGGATCTGGAAATGTAAGTTTGAGCTTCTTCATACTAATTCCCATACAAACTTTGAATAGCGTGTGCAAAGCCAAATTAAAACCAAATGTGTTAAAATTTTTTGGGGACTATCAGGACCCAAATTGGCGTCGATTAAGCTTAGGGGAGCAAATATTTCAAATTTTGCATCAGTCTAATATAGATATATTAATCACGTTTATAATTTAATGTGTGCGTATTTTATGCAAAAAAAAAAATAAAACCTTTTGAAAAAACAGATGTTTTACACCCCGACGCTAAATGATGATAAGTCAGAGTTTAACACCTACGTGCCTTACCCCTCTTTTAGCAAAAATCTGAATTTTCATTTGCCTGTCATTCTGCGAAATCTTAACCTACTTGGATGCAATCTTTTGCAAACGATTACAAATTTATTCTAGTTTTTGATACAGTATCGGACATACTAGAATTTCCCGTAGTTCTGGATGTATTCACGGGAACCGTGGGGTAAGTACCCTTCCCGAATTGCTAACCAGGATCAAAACAGTGCCGAAACATGGCTTGCGATACCTCAAACTTCATGATTTCGCGAAACAAGACCGTGTTTAGGACCACTGGAAATATTTGGTCATTTTGGCCACTCCTGGTAGCCTTCCGAGAACCGGGTTCAACCGGAAAAGTGGCCAGATTTTGAACGGTACCAAAACATGGCTTGCGACCACTGATGCCATATTCACAGACATGTCTGTAAATTTGCAGACTTTTAATTTTTGTAGCAGACTTTTTCAACGATGCAGACATTTTATTTATGTTGCAGACTTTTACAGACATTTGAATTATTTTTAAAATTCCAAATAGAGGCATTCTCTGAAGTTCGGATTAAAAACGTACAAGGATCTGAACAGTATTTTAGATTATAGACACTGTTTATAGACCGGACAACGCAAAATCATACACTCTGCCAACCCTGAAAAATGTAATAAATTTGAGCAATTGATCTGGCACAACTTGTATTTGTACAAACTTGAAGTAAACTTGGGCTAAAAAAAACGATTCGGTTTCGATGTTGGTAGTTTGTTTTGATTCCGTTTGAAAATATTCACACAGAGAACAGACATCCAAGCCAGCGTGCCCTCCGTGCGTAAATTTTTGTAACTGTCTTTTTAAAATTTTAGTTCGTTTCCGTTAGTTTTAGCGAATCGTGTGTTGATGACGCCACTTGCCCGCCTCGAGATTTGATAGTCTGTCAATTTTAGTTTGGTGAAACCTAGACTAGGCGTCGTTGTTTTCCAACGGTTTGCTTTCAAAAATGTACACAGTAAATTCGGAAAAAAAATGTTCGAGCCTGGATGTCTATTCTCTGTGATATTCAATTAAAAGCATAGTGAAAAATGCCGTGTAAAAAATGAACTGGTTGGAGCGAAATTGTGTCAATAGCTCGCGATGTGAAGTGAATTCTGTGGGTTTCTTCCGGTTTCCAAAGAAAGATAATATAAGACAGAAATGGCTTGCATTCTGTGGCCTTTTCGGCAGATTTTCATATTCTAGGAAGCCATAGGCTGTGCAGTGTAAATAATCCCTTTTCGAAGGGAAGCATGGATTCCCTACTTACGATAGTATTCAATCCCACACATGTTCAATCCCATGCGAAAAATTATTGTCAAAGCGTTGGTAATTTTGGTCCTTTGCCACTAAGTCACAACGAAAAGCAAGGTTCACAACAATACAAATCATACAAATTTACCGTAAAAAGGGGCTGCTCTGAAGCCCAGTCGGTTGTCACTCGGGGGACAGAACAACTGTAAATCTAGGACTAATTCAGGAATATATTTCTAAATCCATAGTACAAATGTACAGAAATGATGCATTTAGTAGTACTTTGGAAAATTCAGAGTTGAGATTTATTTCAATAGCTCAGAACTAAAGTTCTGAGCTATTGAAATAAATCTCAACTCTGAATTTTCCAAAGTACTACTAAATGCATAATTTCTGTACATTTGTACTATGGATTTAGAAATATATTCCTGAATTAGTCCTAGATTCCTAGAAGTATACCCAAGCAACACCAAGCCGTCATAGTTGCAGCAACTTGATTGTGACCAAATTGAGTCACATTGAAGTAACTTTTACTGGTATGCAACAAGTGTGCTGCTAGGGTAGAAAGAAAAGACCCATAATTTATGGTACATCCTGGAAAGTTTAGGATACGACTTCCCAGAGCTTCGGAAAGATAATTTCCGAGGAAGAGACTTTCTCGAAAAAAAACCTTTTCCGATGGTCAGGCAGAAACTCCTCAGAAGTATTGGGAGCAAGCAGTTCAAGCAAGAAGAACCTTCAAAAATTCAGGACCGAATATTAACGAAGTTCAAGATCATACTTACCAGAATTTCAGGAGAACTTCCCCAAGAATCAGAAAAGAACTTATCTGAGCTTCTGGACGAAGTGGATGGAAGAGGACTTCTTTGAAGTTAGGAACTCTTCAGAGATTTTGGAGTTCTTGCAAGAAATTCCAGATTGAACTTCCAAGGAGTTCTGAAAAAAAAACTTCCCCAAATTTTAGACGGGAACTAACCAGGAAGGACACTAACTATAATTTCTCCAAATATCTGGAAAAAAAAGTCCGCAGGAAGTGCTAGGCAGATTTGGCAAAGCTCAGAGGAAAACATTTCAAAATTTCAGAATAAGAGAGAGAACAGAATAAGTCTTTTCAGGAGTATTGTGGGTACTTGTTTCTTATTTGAGCCCGAATTTTCCAATAGTTCCTGAACAAACTTCCTTCAAGTTATGGAGAAAACTTCCCAAAAGTTCAGATGTCCAGGAAGAAACTTCAAGTACAAATTTGAGGGAATTTTCTTATAAATTTTGGAAACGGCTCTCCCAAAATTTCACTGAAAATTTCCTCGCAGTTCAGGATGGGACCAATCAGAAGTTTGGAAAGAATAAGTTCAAGAAAAAACTCCCCCAAATTTCAGAAAGAAACCTACCAGTAGAGAGAGCCCTACCTGTAGGATCAAGAAGGAATTTTCCAAAAATTCAGTAAAGTTTACAAGAGGACTTCTCAGAAGTTTCAAAGAGACCAAAAGTTTAGTTGGAACCACCCAGAAGTGCTAGATAGCTTCCCTAAAGTTTCGAACCGAACATTCCAGCATTTCAGAATGAGAACTCCTTGAAGTTTAGGTAGATACTTTTGATAAAATCAGGAAGAAACTTTCCAGAAGTAAAGGGGGAGCTTTCTAGTAGTTCAGGCAGGAACTTCTCATAAATTCAGGAACAAACTTTCTCGAAGTTCAGGAGTATACTCCCCTGAAGTTCAGTGTAGTTTAGAAAAGAACATCTCGGAAGTTCAGAAAAGAACTGCTCATAAATTCAGGAAGAAACATCTTACAACTTTAAAAAGATTTTCCAAGAAATTCTGGCGAGTACTTTCCCAAAATTTTGCGAAAATTTTCCTCTCAGTTCAGGATGGAACTTATCAGAAGTTTAGAAAGCAACTATGTTCAGGAAAAAACTTACCAAATGTTTCTGGAGGGTAAGGTTGGGTTCTTAAATTTGATTTTCGAAGAAAATAAGAAGTGACTTCCAAGAAGTTCATGAGGAATTTTGTCTGAAGTTCAGCAGGAAACATACAATCCAAGAAAAAGATCCAAAAACGTTTAAATAATCACACATATAGCGTAAATAACATAACTCGCTCTCTTATTACGTCGTTTTGTTGAAAGTGGTCTCATTTTGTAAAAAAAAATTACAAACTTTTATAGACATTCCCAGACATTTCAAATTTTTATCACAGATATTTGAAAAAAATATCTGGCATCCCTGCTTGCGACACCGCAAGCTTCATGATTTTGCAAAATAAGACCATTCGTGGTTATTTTGGATGAACACGATCGTTATGGCCACTCGCGGTAGCGTTCCTAGAATCGGATTCCTCCTATAAAGTTGCCTGATTGGTATCGGGCACCGAAACATGACTTGCGACACATCAAACAAGACCATGGGTGGTCTGAAAATAGTCTGCCATAGTGGCCACTCCTGTCAGCGTTCCGGGAACTCGCTTTCACGGGAAAGTGGCCAGATTCGGACGATTACATTTAGAAATGCTTTGCAATAAGTTTTGAACATGGAACGGCCATTTGTAAGATGTCATTTTATAAGATATTAGAAATTTTGAACAAATGCAGCATGAGATATTCATGGATTTTCAAAATAACTTAAACATAATCTATGTTGCTTCATGCAGAAAGTTGTTCCAAATGTATTTTATGGTTGAAAAGGTCTTTTTCCCCGGGGGTGCTTATTTCATCGCATCTCGACAGTTGCGCTCTTCAGGCTGACATCGACGAGATTTTGTTGTGGTGTTCTGAGAATGGAATGGAATTGAACATCAAGAAGTGCAAAGCTATTTCGTTCACCCGCCGGCAATCCCGAACAAAGTTTGATTATTCCATCAACTCAGAAGCTGTAGATTGTGTTCAAGCAATTCGTGACCTAGGGGTTACTGTAGATCCAAAACTCTGATTCAATGAGCATATTAGCACAACTACAGCAAAGGCCTTCGCAGCACTGGGATTTATTCGTCGCAAAACAAGTGGTTTCACCGATATATATGCTCTCAAGGCGCTGTACTGTTCGATCGTTCGTAGAATCATGGAGTATGCTGTTAGCGTGTGGTCGCCTTATCACTCAGTTCAGATCATCCGGATGGAAAGGGTTCAACGCAACTGTGTACGGTATGCTCTTCGTCAACTTCCGTGGAATGACCCAGCAAATCTACCTGACAATCCGAGTCCTTGTAGACTGATCGATTTAGAAACTTTAATGCACAGACGTACTAACCTACAGAGGTTATTTGTTTTTGACATCGTCGAAGGTGGTGTAGATTGCCCGGCGCTGTTGCAAAACATCACTTTTATGCACCTTCTCACCAGCTTCGTGACCGTAGTTTACTTGTAGTCAGTCGCCATAAAACTACGTATGGGCAAAACCAGAGCTTAAAAATATCATATTCAATTCTCAAATTGCACCCTGACTGAGTCAAAATATTAGTCATTACGCACTGTTCCTAGCGAACACGAAGTAAACACAAATTTGCCTTCATGAATCTTTTGTGCAAGATTAGTCAACTTGTTTTGTGTTGCTTTACTTTGATCATTCATTCGTTCCAGGAAGCAGTGAATGTACGTAAGTGCAAACAACTCATTCAATTTCAACGTTCTACCGTGAAAACGAAAGCACAGTCATTCATTTGGAGAATCAATGAAGTGGAAAAAACCAAAACTGCTCGAATCGATCCTGCAAATGCCTTTTCTCGAACGAATGCCCCACAAACTCTGTAGCGATTTCGGCACTTTCCCGGTGGAACCCGGTTCTCAAAGGGCTTCCAAGAGTGACTCCATGGACAACTATTTCCAGAATAACCACCAATGGTCTTGTTTTGCAAAATCATGAAGTTTGAGGTGTCGCAAGCCATGTTCTGGTACCGTTCATAATCTGGCCACTTTCCCGGTGGAACTCAGCTCCCGGAATGCGATTAGAAGTGGCCACAATGACCAAATATTTCCAGAATGACAACCAAAAGTGTTGTTTTGCAAAATCATGTCGCAAGCCATGTTCTTGTACCGTTCATAATTTGGCCACTTTCCCGGTGGAACCCGGTTCTCGGAGGGCTTCCAGATGTGACTTCATTTCGGAATATTTCGAGAATGATCACCAAAGGTCTTGTTTTGCAAAATCATAAAGTTTGAGCTGTCGCAACCCATGTATTGGCACTGTCAGTGTTTCGGGAAGGGTACTCACCCCACGGTTCCCCTGAATATATCTGAAACTACGGAAAATTCCGGAATAACCGATACTGTATCAAAAACTAGAATAAATTTGTGATTGTTTTCAAAAGATTTCATCCAAGTTGGTTAAGGGTTCCCAGAATGACAGGCAAATTAAAATCTAGATTTTTGCTCAGGCATGTCAAGTTAAGTTAAACCGTTATGCAGGAAATTTTCTTAGCTTTTGGATGATGGAAAAAAATCAGCTAAGCAACATAATTTTTGAATGACAGCCAACTTAAGACTAACATGAACCAAAACATTAAAACTTCAATAACTCTCTAAACTTTCAGATCTGACCATAATCGTAGAACAATTTTTTTCTTCAAATATCATCCCCTATCGCCCTGAAAATATTAGCTCTAAGGAACCGAAAACCCTGTATATAAAAATAAATTTATATCTGTCTGTTTGTCTGACCCTTATAGACACGAAAAATCGAGAAATTTGTATGCAGGAGTTTTTAAGGCCAGGGAAGGTTCTTATGATGGTTCAAAACCCTCTCCCTCTCATGCAAATGAAACACAAATTTCTGCATAACTGGAGAACTAATCATGCAAATGGAACCAAATATTTGGCTTGTTTATTTAGGGTATTTAAGGTGTGTCATACTGACTCGACTCTGGATCCGCTTTCGTCCGGTAATTGCAAGTCAGACTCAGAGCTGACCCAGGTTTGAAACCGAAAACGACATATGTAAAAGATTGCTGCAACCCAGAGAGGCTTCGTTCTCCTTCACGATTTGAAAATCGATCAACTGTCATTTGCTCAGATGTCAGATTTTGTCTTCTTTTTTAAATTTTAATGTTTTGTTTTTCTTTTCAACCCATTCAGCGTTTGTCGCAACCGAAATGGACGCAAAAGACGAATTTTGTCGCTCGCGAAATTCTAGGTTATCGATCTGAACGAAGTATAAAAAATGCCGCGAAGTGGATGTCTTATGTTCTATGTCTTTGTTTGTCTTATTTATCAACGAATCCATTTGACCAAATCCATTTGAAATAAACAGTCCTAGTACAATTCTAGTTCATAGATAGACTTCAAATGTCCTTCAACCTGTTGCCAAAATTTTGAATGAACCGCTATTATGACATTTCAAGTCCATCGGTTGTAACATCTGTAGTGCAATTGAAGTACGATTGGACGAGGATGGGATGTACGATTGAAGTAGGAAAAGGGACTTGGCTAATTCAATTGTACTAGCAACAATCAATATTCAACCAGGGATGCCAGATATTTTTTTCAAACATCTGAGATAAAAATTTGAAATGCCTGGGAATGTCTATAGAAGTCTGTAATTTTTTTTTTACAAAATTAGACTTCTTCCAACGAGTAGACGTAATAAGAGAGCGAGTTATGTCATTTTTGCTATATGTGTGGTTATGTTAACGTTACTGAATCTTTTTCTTGGATTTTATGGACTTGGATTGTATGTGTCCTCCTGAACATCAGACAAAATTCCTCATGAACTTCCTGGCAGTACTTCTTATTTTCTTCGAAATTCATATTTAAGAACCCAACCTTACCCTCCAGAAACACTTGGTAAGTTTTTTCTTGAACATAGTTACTTTCTAAAATTCTAAAAATCCTGAACTACGAGGAAAACTTTGGGAAAGTACACTCCAAAATTTTTTGGAAAATCTTCTTAAAGTTGTAATGGAACTCAAGGGAAGTTCTTTTCTGAACTTCCGAGATGTTTTCTGCTGAACCTCAGGGGAGTATTCTCCTGAACTTCGGGAATGTTTGTTCCTGAATTTCTGAGACGTTCCTGCTTGAACTACTAGAAAGTTCCCCCTATACTTCTGGATAGTTTCTTCCTGATTTTGTAAAAAGTATCTACCTGAACATCTGGAATTCTCTGAACTTCGAGATGTTCTCATTCTAAAATGCTGGAATGTTCGATCCTAAACTTTAAGCAGGCTCTCTAGCACTTTTGGGTAGTTACAACTAAACTTTTGGTCTCTTCGGAACTTCTGAGAAGTCCTCTTATTTGCTTCTGAGGAGTTCTTTCCTGATTTTTTGGAAAAAAAACCTTCTTGATCCTTCAAGTAGTGCCCTCTCTGGTAAGTTTCTTTTTGAAATTCGGGGGAGTTTTTTCTTGAGCTTGTTCTTTCTGATCGGTCCCATCCTGAACTGCGAGGAAATTTTTATTGAAACTTTGGGAAAGACGTCTCCGAAATTTCAAGGAATTTGTTCTTGAAGTTTCTTCCTGGACTTCTGAACTTTTAGGAAGTATTCTCCATAACTTTGAGGAAGTTTGTTCCGAAACTATTGGAAACTTGTGCTCAAATTAGAAAGAATTACCCCCAATGCTACTGAAAAGATTATTTCTGTTCTCTCTAAAAAATTTTGAGAAATATTTATTCTGAAATTTTGACATGTTCTCCTCTGACCTTTCCAAAATCTGCCTAGCACTTCCCGAGGATTTTTTTCCTGATATTTTGAGAAATTAAATGTAATGCCCTCCCTGGTTAGTTCCCGTCTAAAATTTGAGGAAGTTTTTTTTCTAAACTTTTTAATAGTTCAATCTTGAATTTCTGGGATGAACTCCCAAACCTCTAAAAATTTCCTAACTTCAAAGAAGTCCTCTTCCCTCCATTTCATCCTGAAGCTCTGATAAGTCCTCTTCTGGTTCTTGAGGAAGTTCTGCCCTGAAATTCTGGTAAGTATGATCTTGAGCTTCAGTATTGTTTGGTCCTGAATTTTTGAAGATTCTTCTTGCTTGAACTGCTAGCTCCCAATACTTCTGGGAAGTATCTACCTGCCCATCGGAGAAGTTTTTTGTTTTGAAGAAGTCTCTTCCTCGGGAATTATCTTCCTAAAGCTCTGGGAAGTCGTCTTCTAAACTTTCCATGATGTACCCTAAATTGTGGGTCTTTTTTTCTTTACTTCTAGTAATCTAGGACTAATTCAGGGATATATTTCTAAATCCCTAGTACAAATATACTGAAATGAAGCATTTAGTAGTACTTTGAAAAATTCAGAGTTTTAATATTTATTTCAATAGCTTAGAACTTTTACAGTTGTTCTGTCCCCTGAGTGGCAACCGACTGGGCTTTAGAGCAAATACTCAGTAACCCTTTTTTACGGTGACTTTCTCAAATATGATTTGTATTGTTGTGAACCTTGATTTTTGTTGTGACTTAATGGCAAAGGACCAATATTTCCAACGCTTTGACAATAATTATTCGCATGGGATTCTACCATAAGTAGGGACTCCATGTTACCCTCGGAAAGGGCTATACGATACTTATCTGTGGGCCCATTGTGTCTCCAAGTGGTCCACCACAATATTTAAAAAAAAATTCAACAAAACTTCTTATCGTATCTACAAAACTGTTCAGATCCTTGTACGTTTTAAATCCGAACTTCAGAAGTACCTTTTATTTGAAATTTAAAAAATATTTCAAATGTCTGTAAAATTCTGCAACACAAATAAAATGTTTGCTAAATGTCTGCATCGCTGAAAAAGTCTTCAACAAAAATGAAAAGTCTGCAAATTTACAGACATGGCTGTAAATATGGCATCCCTGTATGCAACTAGCGATTTGAGATTGGTTCACTGTTGTAGAACCCCTTGGTCCGAAGTACACCTTGAAGCCAGCACCTTACTATACGTATTTGCGCCTTTGTTTTGATTTGCTGTGTTATTTTGACAGAATATTTGAGAGTGTGTTTGTGTGAGTTCATTATTAGGGGCGCATTATTGAGCTTGGGACCGATGTGCTAGTACTGACTGAGCCAAGAAAAAAATCGTATTTGTTCGGGACCTACTGGTCTTAGAGTTAGTCTATGGTACTAGGCTCCGCTATCTGGGAAGGTTTGGTGAAAAATCGCTTGTGATGTTGCGTGCAATGCTTCAACATGATTTGTATATGCAGCATAGGCGTAGCCAGGATTGCAAATAGGGTGGGGCAAGATATATTTTTTAAGAGAGAGAGAGAGAGAGAGAGAGAGAGAGAGAGAGAGAGAATTACACCGTCTTCAACCAGTGGTTGCACACATTGAACACATTATGCAACGGACAACCCTAGTAGCACACTGCAAACCAGTAAAAGTAACTTCAATGTGACTCTCATAGTCACAATCTTGTTGCTGCAACTAATTATGGAGGTTTGGTGTTGCTTGGGAACGCAACGCTCGGTGAACCAGTAGAGAAGAGACATTTTCAAGTTCCATCTGTCATGTGTCGAATTATTCACTTTACAGTTGTGTTGGATTTTTATACAGGATAACCACCGAGTTTGTTCACAGTTTGTACTGAAAATGTACTGTTCCTCCACGACACACTCACCCACACTGAAAATTAAATTTCATTTTTATTACGAAATCGAAGGTAGCACTAACGAATCTATTCGTTGTATTCGTTGTATATCCATTTGTACTTTTCAAGAAGAAACCATCGTAATCAATGCCACACGCGTAACTGTCTAAAACACGAAGCATTTATTACAGAAAGAACATTCGTGCATTGTACAAAAACAATATAAACTGCTAGGAATATGTTGTTATCAATAAAAAAGAAACGTTTCTCTGGTGGTACCATGATTGACTGCCAGACCTTCTATTTCGACTCAGTATGTAATTGAAAAAAAAAAATCAATGATTACAGCGCACCCGAGCAGAAATACCAACAATAATCAAATTTAATCGTCAAAACCAAAAGCTCAAACGCCTTTTCATTCTCCGACAAAAAAAATACAAATTTTGCCTTATTTTTGCCCAATTCCAGGGGAGGGTCCTCTTAAGAATGTTTCATACAACTTACGAGAAATTTGTTCTATGAACAAAATCCATGTTTACGAAACGAGTGAAAGCTAACTTAGGAAAATAAATCTTCAGTGTAAATATTGACAAAGTAACACCGTAAAAATATCGTTTTTCTCCCATAGAAACAGAAAAAAATGATTGAGGTAGCTCATCGAATCTTCCGGTGCATCTCTAAGCATCTTACTATAAGGTACTAGGTAGGTCTTCACAGATTGCCTGTCAATATGCAAAATGTGGATAACGTCTGTATTGAGTTATCTCAAATATATTAGTCCATCCAATATATCACAAAACATAGCAATTGGTTGAACGGATTGGAGTTAATGATATCATTGAGTATAGGACCAAGTCTCCCTTGGTTGGTGCCAAACCAACGAGCCTGAACGTCAATAGAAGCATAAAGTTGCCAGTGCTACGCACTCTTACTTTTACCAAATGGATTCGCATAGATTGTTCTTTAGAAGCTTCTAAGGATTGCTTCGAGCATCGACTGTCAAAGGTTGTTTCGATGCTTTATTACGCACTATTTTGCAATCGGCCATGGCGCGTTTCGTATTGTTCGGTTGTCTATAATTCGGCGATGTGAGTGATCGAGTGAGCACAGAAAAATAAACAACAAAAATGCTTCTTGGTGAGATGTGGGGGTTCGCCGGGCTGGTGGTCCGGTAGTGGGGATCACAATTAATTGTTATCCATAATATTGGTTTGCCATGCTCGCTGTGTACCACCATATCCTGATTGTCTTCAATAGCACTGTTTGTATAAATAGGTTCAAATCAGAAAAAGGTATTAATATTTATAAAATAGAGGTGGGTTATATCCAGGGTATAACCACAAGTTTAACGTAGGATCGCGTTGGTGTATCCCTCTCTTATGAAATTTCCTTTCCTCATTGACCTGCATTTGGGTGAGGCAGGCGCTGGTTATTGCTTTAGTTTGAGATCACCAGTTTTTTCAAGTGCTACGTCATACTATTTATTTTGATTCGTTCGCTCCTTGATTGTTTATTGTATGCGCTAGAAAACTTAATTTTTCATCCGATTCCAGTCTACCGATGATGAAAAACTGGCTCTATATCGCTACTCGATTGTCAAGTCTCAGCGTTTGAAAGTTGTGTGGCAAAAATTCAATTACCTCAGTTAAATTCACTATAAATGATCCATGTTATCGGGATGAAATGCTTCTGCTTAGTAAATGGCATTTTTAGCATGAATATTTCCACAATTCAGCATTTATAATAAACGTTTGAACCGATTTTTTTATTTGAACCTATGCCCGCCAATAGAAAGTTCAATAGTGTTACGTCATCACTCGTCGAAACCTATAACCAGGGGGAAACAGTCAAGCATTTCGAAGTATTAAACTTTTTGCTTTCATCTGCTTTGAAGTTTACTTCATAAATGTTTCAGTAGTAGTGCGAAATTTAGCTCATGGCAATGATTGATCCTTTGTCCACGTACCATTCGGATTTAACAACAAAAACCCGCATTAATCCACCGATGGTGAGACTGAACCCTTCTTACATTTGACCAGAATTACAAACTCAAATGTGGGCAATATTGTACTGGATACATATTTTCATCAGAAATTCCAAGAAGATTCAGAAATATTCAATATGCCATACATTCAGTTGATAAAATGAACTATATGTCAATCCTAAACGTATTGTTCAGGATTGAACAAAAATTAAAATATAACCATTAAAAGTCTTTAATGACCTATGTATGTTAGTTATATAAAATGGGAAATTACATAAATATTAGAAATTTCATATAATCAGTCCATAGAATGAATTATTAGACAATCCTAAGCGTCAATTTTGATTATCGATATGGATTCAAGATGCTTAATAAGTACATATTCGTTGAAAATAGTAAATGGAGACTTTGTGTAATTTTCGAATATACTCGTTGCAGTTCAAAACCAGAGCACTCGAGTAGCATAGTGTGGCTAGTCCGCTGTATGTGCTATACAACGCTCCAGATGCGACACAATAGAATGCAAGCGGCATCGATTGGTGTGATTGGTCTTGTTCGGTTTTGCACTGCAACGAGTATATTGTCAGCTCACAATTATGTGCTCTCAGGTATTGTTTTGGTCATATCTCCATGAAGAATTATCCAATCATAATAAAATTTTGACCAGTTATTTGGAGATATCATAGCTTTGATTTGGCACCAACAAAACTAAAATCGGTACACAAATAGCTCAGTATGTAATCGGAGACTAAACTGTTTGATTACTATTATAATAGGCCTTCAAGTACTGTTTCGTTCATATCTTCGTAACGAAATGTCCGAATGAAAAAAAAATCAATAGCGTTCTATATGAATGTTGTAGCTTCCATTTGCCGTCAACAGAACTGAAATCGGTTCACAGATGGCTGAGAAACCGATGTGACATTATTTGTAACGCACACACACACACACACACACACACACACACACACACACACACACACACACACACACACACACACACACACACATACGCACACACACACACACACACATACACACAGACATGTGCTCAGTTCGTCGAGCTGAGTCGAATGGTATATGACACTCGGCCCTGTGGGCCTCGGATAAAAAGTCGAGTTTTCAAGCGATCTTAATACCCTTCTATTGATGTAAGAAGGGTAAAAAGGGAAGTTAACATAATGAAATTTTGAACACTTATTTGGAAATTTTATAACTTTAATTTGGCGTTAACAAAGCTTCAATCCTGAGCTTCAATTTTGATTATCGATATGTATTCAAGATGCTTAATAAGTACATATTCGTTGAAAATAGTAAATGGAGACTTTGTGTAATTTTCGAATATACTCGTTGCAGTTGAAAACCAGCCACTCGAGCCAATCGATGCTGCTCTAATTCTATACAGTAGCATAGTGTGGCTAGTCCGCTGTATGTGCTATACAACGCTCCAGATACGACACAATAGAATGCAAGCGGCATCGATTGGTGTGATTGGTCTTGTTCGGTTTTGCACTGCAACGAGTATATTGTCATCTCACAATTATGTGCTCTCAGGTATTGTTTTGGTCATATCTCCATGAAGAATTATCCAATCATAATGAAATTTTGACCAGTTATTTGGAGATATCATAGCTTTGATTTGGCACCAACAAAACTAAAATCGGTACAGATATAGCTCAGTATGTAATCGGAGACTAAACTGTTTGATTACTATTATAATAGGCCTTCAAGTACTGTTTTGTTCATATCTTCGTAACGAAATGTCCGAATGAAAAAAAAATCAATAGCGTTCTATATGAATGTTGTAGCTTCCATTTGCCGTCAACAGAACTGAAATCGGTTGACAGATGGCTGAGAAACCGATGTGACATTATTTGTAACGCACACACACATACACACACACACACACACACACATACATACACACAGACATGTGCTCAGTTCGTCGAGCTGAGTCGAATGGTATATGACACTCGGCCCTGTGGGCCTCGGATAAAAAGTCGAGTTTTCAAGCGATCTTAATACCCTTCTATTGATGTAAGAAGGGTAAAAAGCCACCTCCATGTTGAGAAGGTTACATTTACATCTATTTAGAAACTAATATAGAAAAACACTGGGCATTTATATTCTCCCTGTTTCTACTTGGAAACAAAAACAAATGATACGAAAATTAGTCGAAATCCCTACAAGCGATTTGAAATTCATTCAATGGATTGGTTGGCGTTAGAAAATTTTATGACATGCAAAACACACAACGCCATTCGCATGGAAAAATTCATATCCTTTGTTCGGCTTTCAAACCTCCGTTGTTTACAAATGGTATGTTGTCCCAGAATGCCTTTGAAATTTGACTCAGCCGAAATTACTTCCTCCGAGCAGACAAACGGAAGCTGCACAAAAATGACACATGAGTCATCCGTGTTGCAAACTCAATTGAGGGCACCAAGAAGCGAAAGGGAAAGAAATTAAAATAAAATCGCATTCAACTGAGCTGAAAAATCCGAGCAACCCATGCCATGCGGATAGACAACACAACGATGGCGGCGAGGCGACGACAAATGAGAGTAAAATAACACCGCCCACCACATTTGAGCCCCACCCCCTCGGTGAATCGACCGGATTGATTACTTCTGGTTTCGTTTTTTTTTTTATTCGCGCGAGTTCTGCGGCGGTCTTGCGTTGCTGATATTAGACGGCATCAGTCGGTCAGAAAGGCCGATGTCAGGCATCGCGTCACCACCATATTGGCGGATCGATCTAATTGATGGTTTATGTGCATCGAACCATAAAGACTGACAAATGACGGTAATCTGACGGGACAATTGTGTCTGAGGTTTTGTACCAACCGGTGTTTATTGAGATAAATCAACCATAATCCAATAGATAAATTGTGGGCTGCGCGTGTGCCGTCGTCGGCGTCTGTCGCGTGGCTGTTGATTGCGACCTTGGATTATGAAGAAAAAGTAATAATTCTACTCTAAATTTTCTATGAGAATTTTGATGATTTGTATTTTAAATTTCGTTGGTTTTCAAGAATTATCTGTAAATTTGTCCAATAGTTCCACAAAAACTTGTAAAAACCAGCCCACGTGGAATTTTCTCACCAGTTCCCGTGTTGCGAGCGGTGACTATTTATTTCAGTTCAATAAAATCTCATGAATTTAATAGTTCGTGTTTCAGTCAGTGGAAATAATGTCAGGTTTTCTCTGCCTGTTGTAGTGTTTTTTTAAAGTTATCAAAAAATGCTCTTCAGGGATGTGCACTTGGCTTAGATAAGGTCATTAACCACATTTCTAACCATATTTCTTAACCACATTTCAGTAACGATATGTCTTAAGTTACTAATTATTTCATAAGTTTGGTATATGGTTTATGTGGTTACTTGATCAAAACATCGTTATCCTGAATTGATATAAAAATCTTAAACTTTGCTTTATAAAGCCTCCTGTGTGATCTTGCTGACAGCTCTGGTTCATATTTAAGGGGTAAGGCCACTGTAACGGCCCAAAAAAAAAGGTTTTTTCACCAATTTTTTGCTCCCGAAATTAAAGGTATTAGAAAAAAAACTTTTAATGGTGTTATCGGGCGTACATTAACCTTTATTATCAAATTTTTTAACAGTAAAAAAAAACAAAATGGCGGTTTCACAGCTATCTTCCCGGGACATGTTTTGCTTCCAGGGCTCCGCGGCACGCAGCACCACTGGTGCACTTTTGAGTCTAGAACAAAAAAAAAAACCATTAATCTAGAAGGCTGTAGCTAGAGAATGTCGATCGGATTTTAAAAAATATCAATTTTTGTGGATTTGGCGTGCGTTTGAAAAAAAATTTGATTTTTGACGAAAAAAACGGCAAGTTCTTTGTTAATAAAAAATCAATAAATAAAGTTCTTGAAAATTCCGATCGACATTCTCAAGATATTGTAAATGTTCACATCTGGTTAAAATTTCAAGTAAAAAAAATGAAAATTGTTCGAGTTATGCTGCGTGCCATTTTGAAAAACGATGTTTCGAGAAAAACGCGTTTAAAGTTTTTTTTTTTCCTTAGGACTTTCTTTCTTTCTTTCCTTTTTTCTTTTTTTCCTAAGGACAACGAATTTTTTTTCGCACAGGACCTTTTTTTTTCTTATTCTAGAGGGTTTAAACTATTTTTTAAGCCAATAAAAAAAAAATCGATTTTTCAAAAAATTTACAGTGCACTATGGTCCAGATCACGAATTTACGAGGAAACATGCTCCCAGCGCCTAAACTTGAAACTTTACAGCAAAGTAATGTTCTACAAAATGGTTTGTATCATCAAGGTCCATTTTTTTATGTTAACTAAAATTAGGGTGGTCCTCATTTTCACGGAAATACAAAAACTAACTTTTTTGTTTGCAGAAATAGACGTTTAGACTCTTAAGCAAAGTTGTAGCGCAAAAAGTTTCATGGAATTTTCTTGTATAAATTTTTTTGTAGCCCAAAAATTGACCGATTTAGAGCAATTCTCTCTCATCAACTTAGGGTGTACCATAAAAAAATGGTTTTTTTGCCCTTCCTTTTATATTTCAATTCCCACTGTTGAGTAGTGTTCAGACGAGTTTTAGTGATTTTAAAGACGCGTACTTTGGTACACAAATTTTGCCGCTAGCTTCAATCAATCAATAGTTATTGAAGTTTTTCTAAAAAAAATACGCCCTTTTCAAATATTGATTTTCATGATTGGGGCAAACACAAAAAAATATATAAGACGTCATTTTTAAGGCCAATTTATATTGTTCAACATATGTGAAAACAAGAGATATGTTATTTCGGTATCTTGAGAAAAGTACATTTGAATCTGGGATGTTTTAAGAAGAAAAACTTCAATAACTATTGATTGGTTAAAGCTAGCGGCAAAGTTAATATATTAAAACACGCGCCTTTAAAAGTTCTACAACTCGTCTCAACACAACTTAACGATGAAAATTTAAATAAAAAAGTAAGGACAGAAAAACTTTTTTTTATGGTACACCCTAAGTTGACGAGGGAAAAGTTGCTCTAAATCGGTCAATTTTCAAGCTACAAAAAAAATTTATTAATGAAAATTCCATGAAATTTTCTGCACTATAACTTTGCTCAAGAATGTAAACGTCTATTTCTGCAAATTAATAAGTTAGTTTTTGTATTTCCATAAAAATAAGGACCACCTAATTTTTAATCCACATAAAAAAATAGACCTTCGTTTTTATTTCAAGTTTCACCACCATTTTATTTAAAGGTTCAAAATTGACCGATTTAGAGCAACTTTTCCATCGTCAACTTAGGGTGTACCATAAAAAAGTTTTCTGACCTAACTTTTTATTTAAATTTTCATCGTTAAATTGTTTGCAGACGAGTTGAAGAACTTTTAAAGGCGCGTGTTTAATTATATTAACTTTGCCGCTAGCTTTAACCAATCAATAGTTATTGAAGTTTTTCTTCTAAAAACATTCCAGATTCAAATGTAATTTTTTCAAGATACAGAAATAACATATCTCTTGTTTTCACATATGTTAGAACAATATAAATTGGCCTTCAAAATGACGTCTTATATTTTTTTGTGTTTGCCCCAATCATAAAATTCAACATTTGAAAAGGGCGTATTTTTTTAGATAAACTTCAATAACTATTGATTGATTGAAGCTAGCGGCAAAATTGTAGTACCAAAGTACGCGTCTTTAAAATCACTAAAACTCGTCTGAACACAACTCAACGGTGGGAATTGAAATAAAAAGGAAGGGCAAAAAACCATTTTTTATGGTACACCCTAATGTTGATGAGGAGAAATTGCTCTGAATCAGTCAATTTTTAGGCTACAAAAAATTTATACAAGAAAATTCCATGAAACTTTTTGCGCTACAGTTTTGCTTAAGAGTCTAAACGTCTATTTCTGCAAACAAAAAGTTAGTTTTTGTATTTCCGTGAAAATGAGGACCACCCTAATTTTAGTTAACATCAAAAAATGGGTCTTGATGATACAAACCATATTGTACAACATCACTTTGCTGTAAAGTTTCAAGTTTAGGCGCTGGGAGCATGTTTCCTCGTAAATTCGTGATCCTGACCATATAGTGCAGTGGCCTTTACCCCTTGAAGGCAAATCGTTTGGCATTTCTATCCTCCTATCTTTTCGGAAAGCACCGCTTCATCAGAGCCCAATATCATCTGATTTGGCGTAAATAAGGACTGTTTTGAGGATTGACAGGATTTGGTACAATATTAGCTTCATTAGCTTCATACCACTACATCACGCTTTAAGCCTAGTGGTACGATGCCAAACCAAGCCAAAACAATGGGCCATTGATGTGGCTTTTAATGATAAGCTGCAATTTTTTTGTGCAAGCATTCATTCTGGTAAATTTCCTTTTTGTCATTATAGTTTTTCCTGTCACTCGAACAGATTGCTTACCAGCTAAGATTTTTGTTAAAAATTTTCGACAGCTTTATTATCCTGAAATATTTAGGAAGACAATCCTGGAAGTGGTTCAAAATCTTCCAAGACGTAACTTTCATCGTTCATGACAATACATATTTAGTCAAATAATCGGAATGAAGTTTTCAAACACGTGAACATGTTCTGTTACGATCATGGCACGTATTTAGTAGTATGTATTTCATATTTATTTATACTTGCTTAGATCTCACCAGCAATGTTTGATGTTACCTTGCTGATCCTGCTCCTTTTGTTCCACTTTTAGTTTCTTTTTTCGTATCTTTCGCTGAGAGATTTATTTATTTTATCTGTGCTCACTCGACCACTCACGCCGCGAACAATATTTAACCGGAATCCATTGTCTTCAAAACTAGAATGTTCCTTAAATTAAATAAGCTAAAAGTTTTCGATAAAAGTATAGCATCTGGGTTACCATTCCCATTTTCTTATCATTCCTGATTTCTTACTGTTTATTCTTTGTTAATTTTAATTATTTTTAATTGTTTTTTGAAAGCAAGCCACAAAAGGAATCAATTGATTGCTACATCAAATCTACATTTCCAATTGATATGAATAATGGATCATGAGATAAATAATGAAATAGTTCCCCTGTCTGGTAATGCTTTCCAAAAGTGTGCTGGTTTGTTTTGATTTGATTTGAAACTATTTCAGCTATTTGAACTGATTCTGTATGATGAAATGCAGCATTTCTACTATTTTCAAATACTGTACATGACCATTGATCACCATCTCAGAACTATAATGTTAATCGGTAAGAAGTACTAGAGGATTATCAGAAGAACTTTTGGGCTGCATTTCCACTGATCTGGCAACACTTGTGTGCTTCTTTCCAAAATGATAAAGAACCAGACCAGCCCTGGAACATGGTTGTTGAAGTAAAACTACTTCAAGATTTCGCCAGTGCCCAGGGTCCCATAACATCGAAGAATGCCTGAAAAAGCGTGTATTGCCGTTCATCCGCAAGCATAGGGGAAAAGTCATCTTTTAGCCCGATTTGGGCAGCTGCCACTACTCCAAGGTGGTTCTGGAGTGGTATGCTACCAAAAAGATTGATGTTGTGCACATTCAAAGCAGTGGCTTCGACGATGTAGCGGGGCAGTTAAGGACATCTAGCAAATGCTGTTTCCACAGTTTGAGCACTGATGAGCTCCATCAAGAGGAAGATTCGAGATTTCGTTCGAATTGGAGAAATGTAACCATCTAATTCTGTTACTTTGAAGTTTTGTTTATATAAAAGTACTGTAAAGCAACCATTAATGGACCTTTTAAACTTATTGAACCACGAATTACAGGTCTTTAGTGATAATTAACTGAAACTATAATTTAGAGCTGCTTCTATGCTCGCTTTCATTTGCAAACAACTTATTATCTCCTGCTTTCAAACGAGCATTCAACTCACTGCTGTTGATAGCTATCGTTATCAGGTTTCTTTATTATCAGCTTCAATGAACGAATCCAAGTTTAAAAAAGAAGAAGACACCGGGTGGTGATATCCCAAGTAACATTGCCAAAACCATCCAGCTTTAATTAGTTTTACTAAAGTTTTATGAAAGCCACTAGAAATCAATTCGGTTTTATTATGGCAGCAAGAGATGCCAATGAGTTTCAAATTTTAGTCAGGTTTATAAGAACCTACCCAGCTTCTTTACAACGATCTTAAAACCTTGACTTCTAAACTTCCTTTTACTCCTATCAAAGGTTTTATTTTGACTTTATAAACTCATTAAATGCTGTTTTGAAATGCCGTTTTAGGACTCATTCATATTATCTTATTATGGTCAGTTGAAAAAGCATTTTAGAACCATTTTGCCTCCAGTAAATGCATTAAACGGCTAATTGTCATTAAGGAAAGCTAACAAGCGACCAGATAGTTTTATAGTAGCCATTGCTAATATAAATTGGCTTTTTGGCAAAACTGTGATTTCTTGCAATCGCCATATTGAAATATATGAATTAATTGAAATGTGGAAAAATAAATTCACCAAATTTTAAATGTAATACAATTGAACTATAGATCTGAGACAAACTTCAGTATTCGTTGAGATAACCTTATTGAATTCCATCAATTTTCAGGAGTTTCATGATTGATTTACCGAATATATTTCTTTCAATTTTGTTTTTGTTGTTGTAAACCAGAGACCGAAATTTTCGCCTACTTGAGAAGAAAAACGTCCTTTTTCACCCGCTTGGAGAAGCAAATGAGAATGTGAGAAGCGAGAGACTATTATAC
This sequence comes from Aedes japonicus, assembly GCA_034211315.2. NCBI lineage: Eukaryota > Metazoa > Arthropoda > Insecta > Diptera > Culicidae > Aedes > Aedes japonicus. Next base: position 95,911 of record JASCZW010005834.1, read on the forward strand.
TCTCACAGCAGTTTTCGCGAGAAAAGCAACGGCGATTTAGAATTTTCGGAGAGCATGAGTAGCTGATAAATCGTTTCTTTTTCGGTGAATCCTAGATGCTGATAATTATTTTTCAGTTACTTTTTGACACCTGAAAATGCACCCGTCTTCATGTTTGTTGTATTCTGACATTATAATTCTATAATGATGGTCCATGGCGGTACCAGTGTGCACCAACTTGGCCTTATTTTCGGGTTTTGCTCCTCGTATGCGATCTTAGCATGTTTTCAGTGAAAAATGTGACATGAGAAAAAATGTTCGTTGAATTGTGGAGAGAGATATTTTCGCATATGCAAGCGAGAGGATAATGAATTATCGGCGAAAAATGAGAGATGAAAATGTGAACGGTTTGCTACTCATCGACAACCTGCTTGAGAGAGAGAGCATGGTTTTCACCCAGCTGAGCTAGAATTTCGATCTCTGTTGTAAACTCACATAATCTTCGAGGCGCATTAATTTTCAGCTCTTATCGTGCCAATATTCACCATAAAAATAAATGCGCATATGATTTGGAGCATGTTACGATGTACAAAAAACTCAATTTTTTTTATATATTCCGATATCAAAGATAATTTCCCGCAACACAAGAACTTTTTTCTCAGCCATTATTTACTGTTGAATGAATCAGAAGGGCAGAGAATCGAACAAAGCAGAACAACAAAAACCAACCACGATATCGCCGTGAAGTTTGACAGCTGTGGCCATTCGGCCCTATGCTGGTTTTGATGGCGGCCAATAGGTTTTATGATGGTTGTCAAGAGGTCATAACTTCTTTAACTAAAACATTTTCAAAATCTTTATGGTCTTAGAAAGGGTTTATGAATTTGTTTTCACAACACACATTTTGGCTTTGAAGATGCATAGAGGAGGTGTTGGCGGACAAAACAGTTTTGAATGTAGTTTCACTAACAAAGCCGGGAGGAGTGCTATACGGCTGGAATAGAACTGAAATTGTTACTTGGAATATCTGACAGCTCCCATGTCAAAGTATAGGATGTAAATTTTAAAATGCTTCTAAAAATTCAAATTAAATTGTAATTTAAAGTAGTTTGTTGTATGATAGACGAAACCTCCATAACTACTGATAAAGGCATTTTTAGCTAAATAAAAATTTAATAAAAACAATGCCCCTATTGTGCAGTTTTGGATGTTTCATCCATCATACAACAAACCGCTTTTAATTAAAATTTGATTTGATTTTTTTAGAAGCATTTTAAAATTCTCATCCCATACTTTAGGGGCATTCATAAACCATGTAGACTTTTCTGGGGGAAAGGGGGTCTGACCAAAGTCCACGCTTCATACGAAATTTCAAAAAAATGTATGGCGAATAGTCTACAAGATGGAGGCGGGAGGGGAGATGAGTCTGAGATTTTCAAAAATGAGTCTTCGCGGTTTATGAACAGGCCCTTCACATGGGAACTGTCAGATTCATCACCAGACGGTGTTTTCTTCTTTTTTCAACTTGGATTCGTCTACAGTGTTCATCAGAAATATAGTGACGACAGTAGAATTTTACAAGATGACGTCACTAGTGAACGTGTGGTTCATCCTGATGAATGGAATTCAGTTTTGACAGGTATTCGTGGTTTGTTTGTTTTCGAATTCAAACAAATGAAATAAACAAACCACGGACTCCTGTCAAAAGAAATTCATCCGATTCATTTTGCGAGTTCATGTTAGGTTGGTGTAAAACTCAGTTCTGGACAAAATATTTGAAAGTTCGAAAGTATCATTTCTCGAGTAATTCATGATTAGGGCCTAAAAGCCATTTGTAAACAATGACTTTAAACGTTGATCTCGCACAAATATGGTAGAACTAACATTCTTTTACCAGATGCTGCTTTCATTTCACGAGAATGATTTAAGATTCAAGAGAAATCAACATTTAAAGTCATTGTTTACAAATGTCTTTTAGGCCCTTAACATGAGTTACTCGAGATTTGTAAACAATGGCTTCTACGGTATTTTTCTGGGATCTACTTGCTCCCACAATCAAAATAGCACCAGAAACAGATACAGGGTGTTATTACCTTCCCGTCGGTAGTGGATATTAATGATAGCAACCTTCCAGGAAATTTACGTTTTAAGTCATTGTTTACAATTGTTACTTTCGGCCTTTTGACGATTTTGTCAAGACTGAAGGTGCACGATGGCAGATATGGGTCTGCCAACACTATCTGTGTTGTCAAACGGGCCGAAATTATTACGCTTGAACAATGTTGATGAGTTTGATATGTACACTGAACCCAATCATCATCACAAGATCGCCTGAAAAGTAAATCGTTTGCGCCCATTAACGAAAAGCATTCGGAAATCGGATGATTGTTTTATGGTTAGATTTGTATGAGAGTCATCCATGTTTCGTATGACAAACAACTAAGTTCAATATGATGTTGGTTTTATATCATTAGCGATTTAAGAAAGGTTTGAGTTAAATTCAACGACATTAAATTGCTTCATATTTCACACCTAGCTCAGCTGTAGCGGTCGGGATTCCATTATATTTTCTTGTAGGTAAAATGGAATGTTTGTCATCTTTTTTTTCAAATGATTTGCGTTATAGGGCTTTTCCAATGCCATACGCATTCCAGCTTGGAATGGCGATTTTTTATGCGGCGCGAATTCGAATTTGAACGAGTGGTCAATTCGCTTCCCATTTTATTAGTATCTCAAAATTCGAACGAAAATCATTTGGTTTCTTGAAAATCGTCGAATGCTTCTATCTAAAAACTGTATTCGATGAAATTTGGACACACAAAATAGGTCACCAAAAATTTCCCTTGAGCTCGATTCTTTTCAAACTTTCTGAAAATAAAGTACTACTAAATGGTTAAACTTTGACATCATTGGTTTATTGAACCTCTTCTCCCAACCCAAATGCCCACACCTTTGCCTTGACCCCTTGCATCAAATTTTGGGCAATGATAGGACCGACTTGCTTACTTACTTTTAACCACACTTTCTTTAATTCAAGTTCATTTTCTATCAGTTTTGGAGTTTTAACGAGCTTTGCCTTCATGATTGCCCAAAATTTTTCGATTGGGCGAAGTTCCGGAGTGTTTGGAGGGTTGACGTCTTTTGGTACAAAAACTACATTATTATCTTTGTACCAGTCTAAGACGGGCCGGGCATAGTGGCAAGATGCCAAATCCGGCCAAAACAGTGTCGGGCCATCGTGAGATCTCAAGAAGGGCAGAAGTCGTTTTTGGAGGCATTCGTCCTTGTAGATTTGTCCGTTGACGGTCCCAGAGGTGATGAAGGGCTGACTCATTTTGCCACATCCGCAGATCGCTTGCCAGACAAGGAATTTATTGGCGAATTTCGACAGTTTCTTCTTCCGTACACTCTCCGGAACGGCCAACTTAGAGGTGGCGACGTAGTGTTCCTGTCCTGGCATTTGTTTGGTGTCGGCTTTAATGTAGGTCTCATCGTCCATCACAATGCAGAACGGTTTTGCGAGCCACACCCTGTACAGTTTTCTTGCACGAGTTTTGGCCACCGAGTTCTGTTTATCGCTCCGGTTCGGTGCCTTCTGGACATTGTACACATGTAATCCAGAACGTTTCATTGTTTTCTGCACAAAACAAACCGAAACTTTCGCCTTTTTCGCAACATACCTGATCGAAATGTTGGGATAACGCTTAAATTGGTTCAATACCATCCTGGCCTTCTCCGGATTTGATGTGCCACTTTTTTGCCACTACCATTTTTCCGCTTGGTTGTCTTACGGTCCTTGAACGTTTTGATCACATGAGATACGGTTGAATGTGCGATTCCGAGCTGTTTTCCGATCCATCGATGAGAAGCGTTTGGGTTTTCGAAGTGAGTGCCCAAAATTTGTTGGCGCGCTATTTCTTCATTCGAAGCCATCACTGATATCACTGGACCGGTTTTCACGAAACTCATTACACAATTGACACTGACGCAATGAAATACATTCAGTTAAAATTTCAATAATTTTTACCCACACGCTAAAAAGTTACGAACAATTGCGTGTGTCCAAATTTCTACGAATACAGTCTTTATCATTCGAAGTACGATCAATGTCTCGATATAAACCGACGGAGGATTCATTCGATTAAAGAAGGATGTTTGGGTTCAGTGTAGGATCCGAGTCTGACGGACTAGCTCTTGAGGCAGAAGGTCACGTTAATACATCATGATGATGATGATGAAGAAGAGCAAGGCTAAGCTAAATTTTGCCAATTCAACCAGCTCATTTGTTGATCATCCCATTCGAACAATTGGAAGCCATAAAATGAACGAATGAATTTTAAGCGGTCAATTCGGACGCCCTTGCATAGCAAACGCCGAGCCAAATCACTGCATCAATACATCATCGGGCCGGAATTAGAAGCCAATAAAACTAGATCGCTTGAATCTGCAACCGAACCCATTCATGAGAAGATTCCACGTCGGCCCTGCCCAGCACAAACCGTTGGGAACGAATGGAAAATTTGACTCGCGAAATAAACTACATATAGCAAAGACGACGGTAACGACGCACTTCCCGACTTCCGAACGTCTTCCCGTCGCACTTTGCTGTGTAAGCAGTTTAGGTTTTCCATTTTCCTCCAAAAATAGCATTCACGCTCGCGCGTCAGCAATTTCTGTGTGTGTGTTCGTTACTCTTCCGAAATCAAGTTCATTTACTTAAGTTTGAAAACGCGTAGAGCACACGTGAACGTGTTGGTGTATTTCGCTGACGATTGAACATTTCAATGTCAGACGACGGGTGGGTTCCCTTGGCTTGGTAGAGATGGATGATTTCAATATCCTAATGGGTGCCGTTCCAACGACGATTCTCTGTGTGAGTCGATTGCATTGAGCTCATCTAGGTATTTATAATTGTGAATGCGCCGAAGACAGAGGAAGCCGCGAATTAGTTCGCTCCGTAGTCATGTGGCTTCGCTGACATTGAACAGCTGACGTAGCAATCCATGACATTTTTAAACCATAATTGTTTACTTATACTGGTTTTCGTTTAGTGTTTTTCAGACAGCAACCCTTTTATCCAAATAGATAATCACAAACTTCTTTATGGTAGAAAATAAAAACCCTAAACAAAATGTCTCATCTCTCACATTGCTTAGAATAATGTAATCCCGATGTAAGAAATGTTTCTTTGTTCCGTCTAGCGTTTTTTTTTTGGAATTGACGCGCTGCGCTGGCGGTGTTTGCTCGCTCGCAATGTTGGTATGTCTGCTGTGAATTGTTGTTGCTGTCAGGGCTGTCAAGTGCGAGCGCAGAATATGTACGTGTGAGGGCGCCCAATCGGAGGAGACAAATTAAATAAATGTAATCCACTGCTAAACCTTATTTATAGATAATGGCGACGGCGACGGCGACGACGACGATGATGTCGCTGGTGGTGGCCGCGAGTTCTAGAATGTAAGACGCAGCGGCACACAACTCTTGAGATATGCTCGACGATCGGCAACCGCTCCGTGTCCTGACCAGTGTAATCGCATTGTTCTTGCGGGAAACCAATTGGTGCGATGATAAGGGTGTGCAGTGTTTTCACCGGTAAATTGAGAGGATGAGTAGATGTGAATGAATAATGGGTTGTAGATTATGTTTGTGTGAACCAAGACTATTGCCGTGGACAGCGTCTTTGTTTTCCTTTACAAGTACAACAAGCTGAACAATGCATTAGGTCCTAGGTAACATTAAGAGTTTCTTTCTGTTGACTTTCTCTTTTGTTAATAGTTTGTCTATTAAATGATTTGCTGGTGTTTTTGACGTATTGGATCCTTAACTACACTTTATATTACCGTGCTGTGTGCTGGAAATACTTGCACATGTTTTTATATACAGTCCATCGCAAAATTGAGTGCACACACCTGTTAGTTCACATTTTTCTAACATTTCTAAGACAAATATCACTATGCATGAAAATTTGCCATGGAGTTCAATAAATTAATCTTGCAGCTAGTAATGGGTGCACACATAACATGCAAACTTTTACTCAGTTTTTTAGAATTGTCGAAAATATGATAAATGAGCCATTTTCAATGTCGCAAAATTGAGTGTCCACTTTTGTGTTCGTCAACATATTTCATTTTATGTATTTATCAATTGAAAATTTCCGTGATGTTTTATAACAGTGTCACTATGAGCATCTGTCAGCTAGACCTGTGCGCCGATCTTTTTTGAATCGGCGGCGGCGTATATGGTATTTTCAAACGGCGGCGGCGGCGCAGCCGGCGCCACGCCACGGTCGTTCTCGGCGGCGGCGGCGGCGGCGTGGATCGGCGTGGGCATAAATTATCCCCTCAATATTTGCTCAGGCTTATCCCTTTTAACTGTTTGACTTTTACGTGCAATGTTAGGACTAAAGGATCACTCCAAGTCTTATATTTTGATAGAAAACATGTGGATGATTTTCGTCTTGCTTAATCATTCAAAAATGGAAATTAATATCCACATAAATTTCCTTTTTAAAAGGAATCTCTCATTTGCGTAACTGTGATGTTTGACTGGATGAGAGTACGGCACTAGCTGACATAAAATATTGGTAATGAGCTGGGTGATCTGTGACTCCAGTTCAATTCTATTTTAACAACGATTTCGGGCCTGAATAAAGCACTCCAACCGGTTGAAACTCCATTGCCAAATACCTCTTCCAGCATAGACATTTGTTCCGAATTTTAACTGTGTCTATATTTATTTCTGTTTCGGAACTACGAATTTCGAACATCCACAGGTTTCCTACGACAGAACTTTTTACAAGCCCCAAAGCAAGAGGTTCCTCTTGTGTACTTATTTCAATTTACCTCAAGGTGTGCAAACTTGTGGTGTTAGTTGAAATGCTTCAAATATTTGGAAAAGACTTATTTGTAACTGGGATTTTCTACAGCATCTCTCTTGCTAGCCTTCATATGCTTTAGTGCACAAAATTCAATATATAGAAATACAACTTTTTGAAGGTGACTCAAGCAAAGTGTAAAAAATATGAAAGCACGTTAGGCTTGTTTTACCAAAATGTCATAGCAGTTACAATATTTGTTAACGTAGCTAGTATACTGTAAAAAATAATCATAGGGATGGATTACCTCGCTAAAAGTTGTCCCTACCTTTTCAACTTACCCTTAATGATCGTAAGACTTTAGCTATGTTCACATAACTTCATCAATCATTGAAGAACTTTATAACATAGTTCGCAGAAATTCTTCAAACTACGTAGAGCTGCTACAATGTTCACAGGTTTTTTGCAAAGTTTGAACTTATCTATTTCTCAAAATATCAGTTCAGTTCAAATAGCTTCAGTGTTCAGTATTCCACCAATGCCAGCAGAACTCATTTTAGAACATTTTTTCAGCTACCCAAACAAATATAGAACCGTTTCAAATTCGGCTTAAATAAAACAAAAGCATATGACAGTTTTATTTGGTTACATCAAAACTGTTCGAAATTGAAATTTGGAACGCACCGCTGAAAATGGGAAAAATCCTTTGGTCTATTTAATTGTCAAAATTTAGAATAGACGAGAAAATCTAAAAATCTAAAACTCTAAAAATCTAAAAATCTATAAATCTAAAAATCTAAAAATCTAAATATCTATAAATCTAAGAATCTAAAAATCTAAATACCTAAGAATATAAAAATCTTAAGATCTAAGAATTTAAACATTTAAAAATCTTAAATTCTCAAATCTTAATATCTAAAAACCCAATCTGAGAACAAAAATAAATAAATATCTAAAAAAAATTAAGATTAAAAAATTTAAGAAACTAAAAGTATCAAAACCTAGAGAAATTAACAAAAAAAAAAAAACAAATTGCTTTATAAATCATCTATTCAGGAGCTTAAAGATCCAAAGATAACCGAACTATCAATATTTTCACAACATTACCACAATCACGTATAAAACAGAACCCACTTTGCACTGATTTACCGGTTACTTCAGTGGTTATTTGATTCGGAATGTGTCATGTTCATAGTCAATGCTTACATGGGTAGCCTGATCGTTAAAGATGATTTTGAACTTTATCACGCCTAACAAAATGCTATCATGTTGTGGAAATAAATTCTGTTTGTTTTAGACTACGAACGTTCAAACTACGAGCGTTCAGACTACAAGCTATATCTCTTGATATAGCGAATCTTTATATGAGCCGTCACATGCACTATTTCCAGTGAAAAGTAGGTGTACGAACATTGATATGAAGCTAGTCTATATCAAGTGATATAGCTCGTAGTCTGAACGGCACATTACTTTTTCTTTTATTTTTGACAAAATTATGAAATATCATTAAACATATTTACCGATTCGTTAATTATGAAGAAAATATGAAAGTTTGAAGGTCACCTTTGCCCAACCATATTTAATATAATACCTCAACAGAGATAGATACATACATTAATTGTTATGCAACGGGTGAAAATTGACGTATGGAAAGACGCTCATGTACCACTGTGGCTTGTGATAGTTATTCTAGCGATCTATGTATTGTGTGCACTCTGTTTTTGATGCGCACATGGGAGAGGAACTCTCTCCTTTTTGTGTTTGTTTTGATTCGCAACGTCCGACGTCAGTGGCGGACTTGGTCCGTTTTACAATCTACCCCGCAGTGGGATGTTAGGCAAAAATTGACGTCCATGGTTCGAGTACCACTGGATACATGCCCTTTCGCTCAATTTCAAAAAACATCTGTTTGATTTCCTACCTGTCGCACACTGACGGAACTTTCAACACTTTCTCTTCACATCTTTCATTCTAGCCAAAAACAATAATGTTCACTCTTGGTGCCTCATGGTAATGAGCGAACATCTCTTTCTACATCATAAATAGATAGTTGTGTTTTATTCGCCAGTATTCACTACAATGTTAAGTTTATTTCTCAATTATTGGTAACCTCATACCTTGGAATATGTTTTCGCTTTAAATCCAAGTGCATTTTAAATGTGGCTGGATGGCACATCTTATCGAGATGTTATAATTTGTCATCATTAATAAAAGCAGGTTTGTGAAGGGCTAATGAACTTAACTGAAGGGATGCATATACGGTGAAAAATTTTATCGGCGCGACTCAAATTGCCTGGCGGCGGGGGCAACAAAAATGCAGCGGCGCGCCGGTCGAAAATAGTGGCGGCGGCGGCGGCGTGGCGCGGCGGCACACAGGTCTACTGTCAGCTGCTAGCAGAGTGGTCAAATTCATTGTTTACTGCAATTCAAATGAGTTCTAATCGAAATGGCTACAAAAAGAAAGGAAACGGATATTAATACGCGAACTCAGGTAATAAGTCTGTGCTGCCGTGGAAAATCATTGCGGGAAGTTGCTGAAATCATTGGTAGACCACATTCGACAGTATTCAAAATTATCAAAAAGTGGAAATACGAAGGAACTGTGAAAAATCTTGCTGGTAGAGGGCGAAAGCGTATTCTAACACCTGGAGATGAACGGCAAATTGTGAGAACATTACGAAAAAATCCTAGAACAAGCATTCCGAAATTGGCTGTGGTGGTTGCTGACAACATTAAAAGACCCGTTAGTGCCGATACCATCAGACGCGCGGCGCACAGACATAATTTGCATGGCCGAGTTGCTAGGAAAAAACCACTTCTCTCAAAAGCAAACATCAAAAAGCGGCTGGAATTTGCAAAAGAACATGTGGACAAACCTCAGGATTTCTGGAACACAGTAATTTTTCACCGATGAAACGAAAGTGAACTTGTTTGGATCGGATGGAAGGCAAATGGTGTGGAGAAAGCCAAGATCGGAGATGCAATCACAAAATTTGTGTCCAACCGTTAAGCATGGAGGAGGAAGCGTGATGATGTGGGGCTCGATGGCGGCTCGTGGAACCGGCACTATGGAGTTTATAGAAACGACCATGGATAAAATGGGTTATCTCAACATCCTGAAACGAGATCTTCAACCTTCGGTGCAAAAATTGGGATTACCACGGGTTTATTACTTCCAGCAAGATAATGATCCCAAGCATACCTCCTACGTAGTACGTGAGTGGTTGCTCTATAATGTCCCGAAACAACTCAAAACTCCTCCCCAATCACCTGATTTAAATCCTATTGAGCATTTGTGGTGTGAGGTTAAGAATCGACTAAAAAATGTTAACCCAACAAATAAGAAGGATCTCAAATCGGCGATTCAGAACATTTGGGAGAATATTCCATCATCGGTGACTAAGAAGCTAGTGGAGTCGATGCCGCGTCACTTACAAGCCGTGCTGGAGGCCAAGGGAGGACACACCAAATAATAAATAATATGTTTTTTTTTATGTCTACGGGCATTTAAACTTGTTTTTATTAATAAAAAGTTGACTGTGCACTCAATTTTGCCAGGTGAGAATTGATGTTTTTTTTTCTTTTTAATTTTTTTTGTAATGAATTCATTTGTTATTGTTTTTTATTTTGCCCACCAATCATATGGAAGAGAAATAAAGTTATTGTTAAACTATGATTGACGTCATTTAATTTCTTAATCCCTGAAAAACGTTACATTACTAATGAAACTATAGGTGTGCACTCAATTTTGCGACTGACTGTAGCCATAGGAACGCAAAGAGAAAGTCAACGAAGAGATTCTCTCAATGTTACTTACGATCTAATGCATTCAGCTTGAAATGAGACGTCAAAAAGAATTTGAACGTTAATAACTCGTAACATTTATCTTAGATTTCCTCAACATTTATATCCTTCGATTCAAAATATTTCTAGCAAATTACGACATTATATGCAGGTTCTCTTTTAGCCCAGTTTGAGTCCCTTTACACAGAGAAACCAAACTATCCAAAATTAAGTCATTTTCACTCATCTTGACAGCTAAGTAAAACCAGTCAAAATTGAGTTATTTGCAAAGTATCCAATTTTGAGTATTTCGAAGAAACTCAATGCCGAGTGAAATTAACTGTTTAATTAGAGTTGAATCAACTGTAAAAATAATCCAAAATTGAGTTTTCTTTTCTGAAAATATTACTCGAAAATGTGCTTTAGTGAACTTTCTTTCACTAAATTCAATAGAAGAAAATATAAATTCGAATAAAACAAAATGTATTTGATAACATTCTCGAGTACATTAGAAAACTCCTTGTATGTTATTTACACTTGGGACATTTCAGCGATATGATGCTTTTTTTCGTTGCTTGTGGTAATTTTGTGTTCCGAGCGAATGTTTTGCTTCAACACCTTGAAGTTGCCGTTAATGGTTTCTTCACACTCATCAATGCAGCAATGGCTAAAATTTCAAATCGACCAGAATAAAAATATGCACTCGAATAAGAGAAATAATTACACTTACCGGTTACTTTTTTGTAGTTTTCCGAGTCTATAATTTTCTCTAATTGCTCCATACCACGTATAGGCACCTCGGACGCGTTAAATCTTAAACTGTATACTAGGATTTAAACCTAGACACTAGAAACGGTACCCCAAAACCAAATTCTCTTCCACCATTGTTGATAAAATGGCGATCAAACATTTTCAGCCAAAACAAAGAGACAGCCCAACAATCCGATTTGGATAGTTTCGCAAAGGCGCCTCTCGCGTACATTGAAAACTTACTTCTCTTAAAATACCTTGCTGTGGGTAAAATCGACTTTTTCAATTATACTTGAGGGTTGAATCAAAACTACCAACCAGTTAGAACAAAATTATATCCAAAATAGTAGTCCTATCAGAGTACTTAGTTTTGAGTGCTATCGCACTTGATTTTGGATAGCTTGGTTTCTCCGTGTAGAGGCATGGAATGGTGATTCAACTTATTGGCAAACAAGATTCTCGTGTTCATCAAAGTTGGCTTGAATCCACGGAAGCAGCTGATTATTCAAAGTGTTCACGTGGACGTCTTCTTCTTCTTCTTTAGCATTTCAAGCTTATGGCTTTCACAATTAGCTTATTGCTTGCTCTCAACTTAGTGTTCTAGATGTACTTCCACAGTTATTAATTGAGAGCTTTCGATGCCAGGTACCATTTTTGCATTAGTATGATTGTGTGGCAAGTACAATCATACGCTATTGCCCAGGGAGTCGAGAAATTTTCCTTAACAAAAAATTCCTAGACCAGACCGGGAATCGAACCCAGCCACCTCCAGCATGGTGTTGCTTTGTATCTGCGCCTCTACTGACTGAGCTAAGGGAGGACGTCAGTGTTCACTTTTACACCTGATTTCATAAAAACCCATTCGACGTCATACCGCATACCGAATCAATCGAAGAAAGTTTCTCATCTGTGGACAGAATAATCAGTTGTTTTTTTCGACTCAAACCGCAGTCCTTCCTTGGCGCTTCACCCTAGCCCTGAATGTAAGGTTCAAGTCATTTTTGACCAAGCGATGCACAGTGGGCAAGAACTGATGAAGACTAAGAAAAAAATCTGTAACTTTTGTCGCTTTTGAGCACGGCTTGTAAACAAGGGCATTTCCGCGTGGAAATTGTCTAAGCAATCGAATGGAACTGGTTTCAATCACCGCACGGATATAGTTGTAGAGTAATAGAGCTTATTTTACCCCACTTCCCCTTGTATTCTGGAACAATTTATAGACATCTTTACACCGAGAGGCTCCAGATCAACCAATTAGTGCAAGTCCCATGTGAAATTTCCTGGAGAATCGAATAGAGGTTGATTAAAACACCGCACGGCTCTATGAACAAAGATATGGCTGATTTTATCCCACTTCCCTTCTATATTTAAAACATTTATAGATATCTTTCCACAGAGAGGCTCAAGATCAACATAATAGTGCTAATCCCATGTGAAATTTTCTTGAAAATCGAATAGAAGCTGTTTAAACCACCGCACGGCTCTGTGAACGAAGATATGGCTGGTTTTATCCCACTTCCCCTTATATTCTTAGGATAAATAATTCAACTATATAGCTTAAACTGATATGAAATCAGCCATATCTTTGTTCCCAGAGTCGTGATGTGGTTGAAACAACCTCTATTCGATTTTCCAAGAAATTTCACATTGGACTAGTCCTATTTTGTTGATCTTGAACGACTCTGAACAAAAATATCAATGAGTTATTCAATAATATAAGGCGAAGTGGAGTAAAATCAGCCATGTCTTCGTTTACAGATCCGTGCGGGTAGATGAAGTTACTTTCATTCGATTCTTCAAGAAATTTTACATAGGCTAAGCCTTATTTGTTTGATCTTGAGCCACTCCGAGCAAAGATATCCATAAACTATTCAAGAATACAAGGGAAGGGGGCGTAAAATCAGCTCTATAACTCCACAACCATATCCGAGCGGTGATTGAGATCAGTTCCATTAGATTTACCAGACAATTTCCAAGCGGAAATTTACAAGCCACGCTTAAAAGCCACAAAAGTTACAGATTTTTCCTTAGTTTTCATCAGTTCTTGCCCACTGTGCGATGCATGGGGGATCTGAAGATATTTGATTCTTTGGCCACAGTCTTAAAAATAATGAATATTACGAGTGATGTAATCCTTGCTGAAATTAAATATTGAAGGACTCAATGATAAATTTGACTTGATTGTAAGTTCTATTTGATGTTTTGTTAAATCCTAATTTAAAACCCGAAATAATAAATACTGTCGCACCCGAAACGTTCCTAGTGCTACATTTACAACAGCTTCTAGAATATGATTGATAAACTTAAATCTAAGTCCATAATGCGTTAAAAAATAACCACAAGACTCCATACTAAGAATCGAATGCCTGAAATTGATCGTTGTCGCTGTCCTTAAGTTCAAAACATAAGGTCTTTAATTGAGAAACTAGGAGAATTTAAAAATAACCTCTTCATTTGATCACTTTAAAAAAAACATTGAAACATTTTTTTGTTTTATTTTTTATTAATTTTAAAAAGTGATCAAATGAAGTGTTGTTTTTAAATTCTCCTAGTTTCCCAATCACAATCGTTCTACGAATACGCTCAAAAAAGTTTTTTAAAATTGTGTTTTTAAAAAGAGTGAAAATAAGGTCTATAGTTGAAACAGTAGCTTTATGTGCTACATAAGGTTTATATGTATTCAAACATATTCTATGAATCTTTCTGAAGGTCAACAGTCAATACTTTATATGTCATCTTAAGACTTACAGTTGCAGCAGTAATTTTTGAGCAAAGTTACAATAAATATTTAAACAAAAAAATTATAAAGCTATATGACATGTTTTGGGTCATCCAAATATTCTTGAAATCAGAAAATAGGACCTATTGTTGCAACAAAAGCTTTCTGGGCTATGCAAAGCTACGATGTGTATTGAAACAAATAAATCTAATATCTGGTCTTCCAACAGACATTATGTGATAATCTACTAGGTTATCCAAACTATCTTGGAATTGAAAACTGAAAATCTACAGCTGTAACTGTAGATTTCTGGACTAAACAATGTAATAATATGTATTTGAACAATTCAAGTGAGTCTTAAAAGGAGATGTTCGCTCATCACCATGAGGCACCAAGAATGGGGAGTAATGTTTGCTAGAACGAAATATATGAAGAGAAAGTGTTGAAAGTTCCGTCAGTGTACGGTAGGTTGGAAGTAGAATAGAAGTAATGAAAATTGAGGTCTCCGAGGTCTCTACGTAAGCGATGACGAGAAAAAATCTGAGTGATCTCAGACTTTGCGAATGAAAACAAACCAAAAAATGAGAGAGTTTCTCTCCCATGTGTGCATCAAAAACAGAGTGCAAATGATCGCTAGAAACTATCACAAAGCTATCAGTAGTACTTGAGCGCGTACCAACACGTTACTTTTGCCTGTTGAGGTGGCGGATTCGTCCGTGCCTCGACCTACCCCGCAGTGGGATGTTAGGCAAAGGAAGCGTCCTTGGTTCGAGTACTACTTTACCCATGCCCTTTTGCTCAATTTTCATTGCTTCAATTTTATTTCAACCTTCTACATCATAGTCGTAACTCGACGCACAGAGAATGCAAAAACGTAACAATTAGAGATATAATGAGATATCTTTAGATGTTCTAGGTTACCATAACTGCCCAGATGTTAAGATCTAAAGTCGTAGCAGTAGCTTATAACCTATGAAAGGTGACAATATGCTTTCAAACAGTGAATTCTCTGTAAGGTCACCAGTCGTTAACAGATTATCTTGGGATGTTCAAGTTCATAAAAACTGACTTGAGTTCCGAACTTAAGACTTACTGTAGTAACCGTAGTATCTTGGGCTATACAAAGCTACGATAACTACTTAAAATAAGTTAGATTATTGAGCACCAAATTACGCTTGGAAAATTTTAGGTCTGAGAGGGTTAGTTCAAAGAATATTACATTGTACAATCTGAATGGCATCAATAATCTTCAACCTCATATCCGTACTAGCACCACGTAACGTATGTGATCTTCGTCCGGATGAACATGGTCACTGGAACGAATTTACTGAGGCAAGCAATGTCGTGATTCCCAAGGCGCTCGAGATATAGCAATAAAAAACTGGAAGGTTACTTGCACACTAGCGCCGCGTAGTAAGCGAATTCAGAAAAAATGCGACCACCACCCAGAAGATCTTGGCCAGTAGCACACGTTTGCTCAAGAAAATAATGTCCTAACTGATAAGACTCTCGTGATATAGCACAATTAATCTGGAACCATACATACGTACTAGCACCATGTATTGAATTTATTCCGAACTTATGTTACTAAGGAGTGTATCGAATATAAGCTATCCAAATACATTTGCGTTGTACGCATGTATTTGTGATGGTTTTTTATGCTCTGAACACTGCATGCTGTGTGTTTGACTGTCAGCTTTCTTTTGTTTACTTGTTTGTGCGGTTCAAATTCTGCGTTTTCAAAATGTCGCGTATTGAAATGGAAGTGAAAATTAAGGTTCTGGACACATGGCTAAGTGAGAAGGGTATTACTATGCGAAAATTGGCAAAGCGGTTTGGAATTCATCATGCGAGTGTTAAAACCATTATTAATAAGTTTGGGGAACACTATTCTTTGGATGAGCTACCAGGAAGAGGCAGAAAACCCGGTTCTTCCAACCCGAAACTGGTATCTCTAATCATGAAGAACAAATCAATGTCAATACGTGATTTGGCCAAAAAAGCAGGAACGAGTGTCGGAATGATCCAGCGTATCAAGAGGCGAAACCACCTGAAGACCTACAAGAAGCAGAAAATCTCGAAACAAAGTGCAGAACAGAAGAAGCGAGCAGCAACAAGGGCCTGGAAATTGTATTCGCGTCTTTTGCAGCGTCCGGATGCATGCGTTTGGATGGACGATGAGACCTATGGAAAGGAGGACTCAAATACCCTTCCAGGTCCACAATACTTTACTGCCGTCGTTGGGGAGGATGTGAGCGATGCGGACAGGTCGATTCAAGAGGAGAAATTCGGTCGAAAGGTACCGGTATGGCAAGCAATATGTTCCTGTGGTTTGAAGTCAACCATTTTTTACACTACCGGAACTATAAATGCGGAAATCTATCGATCTGAGTGTCTTCAGAAGAGATTGTTGCCTTTATATAGGAAGCATAGTACACGTCCACTGTTTTGGCCAGATTTAGCGTCTGCTCACTATGCCAAAACCACTCTCAATTGGCTTGCGGAAAAGGGTATAGATTTCGTTGAGAAAAATATCAATCCACCAAATTGCCCTCAGCTTCGACCCATCGAACGTTACTGGGCAATCGTGAAGAGGGTCTTCAAGAAGACTGGTTAGGCAGGTGGGAACATGCAGGAGTTCAAAAAAATTTGGGCTCAAGCGTCCAAAAAATGCAATGCAACACTTGTCCGAAACTTGATGAAGAACATTCGATCCAAAGTTCGAAAATTCGTGAAGGAATAACTTAAATTTCATCCGGTCTTCATTATGTTCAAGTTTAACCTCGTACAATAAAGGATCAATTTTTTGTATGAATAAAATATCGGTTTTCAACATAATTTGAGAGAAAGTTTACGGATAGCTTATTTTCGATACACTCCTTACCATCAGGAAGAGCTCAAGCATAAGTTTTCTCAACAAAACATCGTCCTAACTAGCAAGTCTCTCGAGATTAGCAATAACAAATTGAAAGGTTATATCCAATGGATATTATCCATACTTGCGCCTTGTAGTGAGCGAATTCTGAACTTATGTGACCACCTTTAGGAAGGGATTTACTAGTAGGCCAAGTTTACTGATGACTTATGTGTCCTAACTGGTGAGGCCCAAAGCGTACCTGCACTCATTTATAGTACCTGAAAAGAAAAGTGTATCTAGAGGTGAAATTTTCTACCAAACCAAAATTGATTTTCCTGTTAAGTGAGTTATGAGTTCATACTTATCAATCAAGTAACTTCTACACCCAAAAGTTGAAATTGTAGCAAAAATCCAATTGCAGTTTTTGCAATCATATCTTGAGAAATCCGCATGATTCTGAAAAGGCAATTTTGCCCATCATGATCCTTAAAGCTTTTGATGGTATAAACAAAGCCATACAAGAGTGTGCAAGCGGTTATCGCTGTGTGCCTAGTGCCTCGACAGTCGCAGCAACCGTTGGGTTTTTGTTCAACCGTCAACAACTTCTCAATATGGGTGAAACAATGACACAGAACGCCACTACGCCAATTGCCACTGTTGCTATTCCGCTGTCAAGTGTTCTATTTTTATTTTCACTCGTCATCACACTCCCATCTCCTTCTCATCAAGTCACTATGCATTTTAAGAAATAAGCGAAGCCATGTATGTGTGTGCGACCGGCATTTGCTTCATTTTGTAACGTTGAGTGCCTCGACAACCGAAGCAACTGTAGAACTGTTATTCCGATCACTTCAACTTGTTGTGGTGGCTGGATGGTTACAATGAAGAGCTGTCATGCTGAGAGTCGCGGTTCGAATCTCAGTTGCAGATCTAGATCTTTTTTTTGTGAGTCATCGAATTTACTACTACTAATCAACTGCACAACCTCACGCACACATTGAATTTTTCAAAACGAATTGATGTGTTGCTTTTTTGCCCACGACCAATGTTGCATTTTTTCTCCAAGTTACGATCCATTAGGAGAAATGAAACCAAATCATGCAAAATTGCATTACAATCTTGCTTTTTTATATTGGGTGTAACGAGTCACCATGGCTTAGTGAGATCAAACACGGATTCAATAATAGCTCTTGCTAAAAATCAGGTTCGAACCTCATGTCAGAATCATTAATAAAAATCCTGAACAACTCCTCACTGTTTTCGCTTTTTTTCAATAACATATTTAGTCGATATAGAAGATCTATCAGTCAATCTTGCAACCACCAGAGAGTCGTTTCTTTTTTATTGATAACAAAACTAGTATCACCCCCTACCCCATCTTCTCCTGAAATCATCGGTTATCGAAGTGTTTTCGCTTAACTAGAGCCCAATAGCTTCTCTATTGGTTGAAGTTCTGGACAGTTTGGTGGAATGGCTGTTTTTGGCACGTATTTGACCTTTTGTACCTTAATCCATTCCAGGACTGATTTTGCATTGTGACAAAAGGCAAAAACAGGCCAAAACAGAGCTAGAGAGTCGTGGCTTCTGATAAACGGTGGCAACCGCTTTTGTAGACATCCTTTCCCGTACTACACATGGCAACTTTGCGGGCCACATTTTACACAGAAAGAATGGGAATTTTCTCAATACAGGTGTACCTCGATAGTACGTACATCAACATTCGTACTTCAAATCGAAATTGCATAAAAACTACTGTTTGTATCTGAAAACTTATATAACAAAAAGAAGGAGCAATCTTTTGCTCTGTCTTTTGGTTGTCTTAGATTATCGATACATCCAGAAGTATTTATGCAATTTCGATTTGAAATCAGAATGTTGATGTGCGTACTATCGAGGTATACCTGTAATAGCCACCACCTTCTTGTCGATTTGCCGTGAGCATAATTTTCGATTTGTTCCACTTGCAACCTTCCAATCTACAATCAAGCGGTGATCAAATAATTTGCCAAGACGATACTTTTCGGTAGTTTTAGTTTCTTGACAACATCGCGTACCGATAAATTCGGATTTTGCTGCCGTTCGGGCAAAATGCGTTTGCGCCATTTAACTAAATGTAACAAGAATGTTAATATGTTGTTCCACGAAATAAACTGGAGAGCTTTAACTGTCATATAAGTGAAACTTTTCAAAGATCCGTGAAATAATTCAAAATCTACACTGAAAGAAAAATTTCCGAAATTTATCGTGGACAGGCTTTACTTGTTCAGGGGCTAGGCTGAACAATACATATCGTAACTCTGCAAGAATACGAACGCAAAGTTTCCAACTCTGAACTTTAAACACAATTGGATATTAATCCTATGTTTTAACAACTAGTGAATCAATCTACATTACTTTGTCACCAATGCCTCAACTCATGACAAAAAGACCATTATTCGAAACGAAACCAGTCATTCAAGAACCTCGAAACACTACAGTGTGACATACACAAGATTGTTATTTCCATCCCAAACCATAAAAAACAATGAAAATCACGCCTTTCACCCACCATGCCAGCGAACGTGTGCCATTACCCCCTATAGTCGATACATCCATGAAAGTGTAAACCTCACCGGTGCAAATGTGGGTGGTGTTTACGACGTTGTCGACGACGTGGTTGTAAATATTTTTCGCTCTTCGAGACGCCCGTAACAAATTTACCTTACCTTGGTTGAAAACATCTATAACATCATCGTCCTCCTCCTCCTCCTCATCATCATCATCATCAGCATCACTCACTGAAAAAAAACTAAGCGGAAAGACACTGATATGCGTCAGTCAAGCGAACGATCCCGGCACACATACGTCAAGGCATCTCGGCGAACTCGACTTACGCCCGATACTAACAACATGGCTGATCATTTCTCCTTCAACGGGTTCGAAACGTTTCCAACTTGGGTGTCTCAAGCGGGGAAGATATTTTAATTAGAGCTCGGGTGTTTTCTGGTAGAACAATGCCGCAGATATGTAAACAGATACTTGAAATCAGATTTTCCAAAAAAAAATAATGTCTCCTTTCAAGCCGCTCTCGAGTGCCATCGCAAGAAACTTCCAGTGGATAATGGAACCTAAAAGACAGATAGATGCACACAAAGGCACGTCACATCACATCATAGCAATTCCCGGAAGCACCACTGCCGCCATCACCGCTTTCCGCTTGCCGTTAATGGCGGCCCAGGCCTGGTTTTAGGGCGGCCATCCATTCCCATCTTCATCTTTCCTTCCAACACTTTCCCGTCGAATTAAATATAATGTAGTGGAAATGCTACCGGATTCCACCATCAATTATTGTTACAAGAAACACATTAAAGCAACATCACCGCATGGAAGCATTCTTATTTGTACTGATACTGTTATTTTCCCCCTTCCTCTCGTTTCAGTGAAAAATGGAGCAATTTGAGCAACTTTTAACGTGTTGCGTGTGTCTGGATAGATACCGCAATCCGAAGCTTCTACCATGTCAGCACTCGTTCTGCATGGAGCCGTGCATGGACGGCCTCATCGACTACGTGAAGCGACAGGTGAGTGTGGGAGGTTCTCAGCAAAAGAAATCTCAGCAGATTGACAGAAGATGGAGTGGCAGGGGAAATGCAAACGATGTGCTGATGCGACCGGCAAGACTTCCCACGGCCTGCTAGGAAGCTTGAGCGAGCAGTGAATGATAGGCTGAAGAAAATTGTGGAATCTTGCAGTCCACCCACATCCTTTCTAATCTTGAAATCGGCTAGGAATACTTTGGAGCTACCTATCTTGCTTTGAAGCGGATCAGATTTCCACTTTTGTGCAGCTTGCGATTGGAATCCCATTTTCATCCAACTATCAATAAAAGTACTTATGATAGGCCTTTTTGGCCCCAATGATGTTAGCTATGAGTGACCCTTAAGCTGTCATGATGAATATGCATTCGTTAATTCAGTTTTTTTACACTAGTAGTGGGCGATGTTGAATCATGATTTCGAAAAATCTATCACACGTCATTGTTAAACTACCCAGCGATGGATGCACTTTAGATCTAAAGTAAACCTTATGTGAATATTTTTTACTTAGCAGGAAACATGGGTGGCCTAATTTCATGACCAACCAATTCTAAAAACTCTTATTTGAAGCTTTTTTTTCGCAAATGCCAACCTCTTCCATGGGACAGTGATTTACATTCGTTTAACCGAGCACATAGATTTTTTTAATGTCTTATAGAAATATTGTAAACATGTATTCATTTGGGATATCTTTGATCGTTGTGGTTGTGTACTTACACTACTTTCTCGGCCCACCGCGACACTTACACGGCGATTGAAATGTCTTTTTGCGACATTTGCGCAACTTTGTCATGGTGCAATTGTCAAACTAAGAAAATCGGTTTCTTTTACTCGCAGCCTACTATGGTATAGCTATAGCTATAGCTTACGTGCATGCAAAAAAAAACCAAGGCATTGCATGCGCAGGTGAAACGGGATACTTATTTGTAAGATGGTGCAAACATTATCACGCATACGGTATTCACGTCTCCAAACAATCCAAATCATCAAATCAATACTGAGAAAAAACATTTCACTACTATTAGTAGACTGGCGAGCAATCAGGATTGCCATTCCATTAAAAACCTCTGGGGAATCCTTACTACAATGCACAGTGTTCCAGAATGCGAATTTAGCTGGAAAGATACATTTTCAGTTTGAATTTTTGGAGCAAAATTGTCTTCTACAAAGTTTTTTCTTATAACAATTCGCTTTTTGGTTTGAATGAAAACTAAGGTGGTTCTTATATGCAGAGAAATCGAAAATCTTACTTTTTTATTTGCAAAAATAATGGCATGAATTCTTAAAAAAATGTTGTAGAATTTATAATTTAAGCAACTTCGATTGAATCAATTTTTCTGTAAATTGACCGAATTAGAGCATTTTTTCCTGAGTAGCTTAGGGTGTCCCTATGAAAATCAGTTATTTAATTGTAACTTTTTGATATCCATTTTTTTCAGCAAAGTTGTCTTGCAATTGATTCTAGAACAATAAAAGTTGCAACTTTTGGTGTGCTGGAATCGTCTCTATCGTATATCAAACAAAAGTTTTTAATTATTTTTCAAATGTTGATTTTTCTTTTTGGGCCAAACAAAAAAAAATTTCTCAAAAGAATTTGAAGGGATGTTTGCAATTGCATATCATATCTGAAAACTGAAGATAGGGAATATTTTTGAATTTAGTAAAACACATTTGAAATGCGCGTAATTTCATAAGAAAACCGTTAATTACTTAAATTATGAAAACCATCTGAAGTCACCTTTGTTGGCAAATTGGATGTAAAAAAATTAGAGCAGAACAACATTTTTTTTTTTTTTGTAGGGGACCCTAAGTTATCTAGGGAAAAGTGATCTAAATCGGTATATTCACAAACGACAAAAATGGTCTGTTGGCAACGTTGCTTGAAAATAGCTAGGTTACAATTTTACGATTTCTCCATATCAGCAATAAAACAGTTAGTCAACGAACATAAGAACCAATCAACGATACTTGGTGTACTCAATTAGGCACTTCGCAGTACGATCAATTCTATCTTGAAGCACAACACTTGCCCCAGACGGTTTTATGCGAATACCTGATGTAATTATATAATTTATTATGTGTGTTGCATTTCTATGGGAACCCCCCTCCCCCCTTCAGAGGATGGATGGGTCTCTACCACCATAGATACATTTCTTGACTTCAATGACCTCCACATGCCAAATTTTTGTTCCATTTGCTTGATTAGCTCAAGAGCTATACATAAATTGATGTTTCCTATTTATTGGACCCATTTTTCGGGAAGGCTCTTTAAATATAATCCCTTCATACAAAATTTCACGCTGATCGGTTCAGTAGTTTTTGAGGCAATAAGGTTCAGACAGACAGACAGACAGACAGAAATTTACTTTTAAAGATGTAGATAGATAGATTAGTTTTTCATGGTTTTCATGATCATGCCCAAATAGTAGCCAAATTTTTATTATTATTTTATTTCTTGAAAGCTAAGACCTTTCTACATAAAATATCAAAAATTGTGCAACGTTTGAAATTCCAATTTTGAGCTTAAGTTTTTAAAAAATGCAATGTTATTATTTTTTACTGACTATCCTACCACACGTTTCCATCCCAAGTAGCACACTACGATCATAATTAGTTGTAGTAACATGATTATGACTTAGCAAGTCATATTGATGTTATCTCAACCGAATGGCAACAAGTGTGCTACTAGGGATTATGCAAAGAAATTTATTTATTTATTTATTTATTTATTTCGTCAAGCAATGTAGACTACATACAATGGTTACAGTGTTCTACTTACATACTATACATAATTTCTGTTGTCTTTTAGACGACATTTTATTTGTTCTTTAGACATAGTGATGCCGATGATTTCGCAATGTAAGTTATACTGGCGCATCATTCGATTAATGGGGCCATTTTTTGCATAATTAGTTCTGTATGACTTTTCTAAGAATAATTTCCGTGTTCTAAGATGCCGACTGGGACTATAAAAGTTCAATTGCGAGAGTAGTTCTTCTGATTTTATGCGTTGTGAAATAATGTCATTGACGTAGAAAAGCATTGCAGAGTCGCGGCGTTCTTTAAGTGTCTGTAAATTGATAAGCATGCAGCGTGCTTCATAAGATGGCAGTGGAAATACAGTCCAATTCAATTTCCTTAGGGCATATAAAAGAAATTGCTTTTGGACGGATTCTATGCGTTCGTCGTGTATGGAACAGTACGGGTTCCATACTAGGTTGCAGTATTCCAGAATTGGCCTGACATATGTAATGTATAATATTTTAATAGTATATGGATCTTGAAAATTGTGACTGAACCTCTTAATGAAGCCCAGCATGCTATTTGCTTTACTTATAATAGTATTGTAATGTTCTACAAAAGTGAGTTTAGCGTCTAGGGTAATGCCTAAGTCCCTTACTATTTTGCATGTTTCTACTTTTTGGTTTCCTAAAAATATTTCCGTACGAGGTGTTTCGATTTTTCTGCTAAATACTATTGAGTTACATTTTTTCACGTTAAGTTGAAGTAAGCTTTTGCTACACCATGTGTTGAATAAGTTAATTTCGTTCTGGAATTCTTCTGCGTCACTAGGATTGTTTATTTCCATGAAGAGCTTCATGTCATCTGCATATATCAGTATTTGGATTTTTTAAGTATGTAGGAAATGTCGTTTATGTACAAAATAAAAAGAAGTGGGCCTAAATGTGAACCTTGGGGACCCCCGAGGTGACAGAGATAGGTTCTGAAAGTTTATTTTGAAAGCGAACAATTTGTTCGCGATGCGTTAAATATGACTGCAGCCAATTTAACAGTCCAGGTTCCATTCCAATTGTTTGCAATTTGAAGAGTAATAATGGTATGTCGATTCGGTCAAAGGCCTTACTGAAGTCAGTGTAAAGTGCTTCTACGTGCTTGCCATTGTCCATTGCATTCAAAATAAAAGTTACAAATTCAAGAAGATTAGAAGTGGTTGAGCGACCTTTGAAAAAGCCGTGCTGTTTGCTTGTAATTTGATTTTTTACTTGCTGAAAAATATTTTCATTCACGAGAGATTCAAAAAGTTTTGGGATGCAAGAGATAATGGCAATTCCACGATAGTTGCGGATGTCTGATTTCATGCCTGATTTGAAAATCGGAACCAAATAAGAAGATTTCCAAATGGTGGGAAATGTTCCGCTCTTAAGAGACATATTAAAGAGAAGTTCTAAAGGGAGGGCAAGTTCGTCTGAAAGGTTCTTTAAAAATACGGGTGCAATACCGTCTGGGCCTGGTCCCTTAGAAGCGTCCAAGTTTTTTAGTGCATTGAGAATTTCGTGAGGAGGTAATTGATTTACAGATATATTGTTGGAAAATTCAGGAATGAATGCAAAGAAGTCACGATCACGGTCTTCTTCGGAGAATGTAGTGTATACTTCTTGGAAGAAATCTGCAAAAAGCTTGCAGATTTCAGAAGGATTATCACCTACATTTCCGTCAAAATGCATTCTTGGGGGAAATTGCTATTTTTCATTTTCGTTTTTACATAATTGAAGAAATTCTTAGGACATGATTTGACTTCAGTTTCGACTTTACGATTATATTCTTCATGTGCAGAATTAATGGCCGTGTTAAGTTGGTTGCATATGTCATAATAGTTTTGCAAATTTGTGCTAGAGTTTTGCTTTTTATATAATTTGTGTGCTTTTTGTTTTTTGTTCTTTAAATGTTTCAAATGTGGATTGAACCACACTGGTAATTTATTGTTTTGGGTTCGCCTTCTTCTTTTCATTGGTACAGTTTCTGAAATAAGGTACTGAATAATTGAATGAAATTTGCCTACTTCAGTGTTGACATTTCCTTCAATACTTATTATATTCTGCCAATTTATTGTACATAGTCTACGTTTTGCTTCTTCGTAATTTGCTTTTTGATATTCCGGCACTTCCTCGAAGTCCCAGTCGTTGGGGTGTGAGTATTATGTACGAAGATTGAATATTCAATTGCTGTGTGAAATACTTCATTTTTCCATAGAGGTGACAATGAAGTACTCACACAAAAGTCTTCAGTGCAGTTCGTAAATAAGAGGTCTAAAAAAGCATTTTGCTGATTCTTTATATGATTAATTTGGTGCAAGCCAAAATGTGAAATTTGGTCGAATAGGAATTGTAAAGTTTCGTCTTCGCCAACGACTGGGAGTAGAATTGATTCATTTTCGATGTCAGGGATGAAGTTCGCATTCCGTTTATTAAAGTCACCATAAATATGCAGTTTTACTTCCGGTTCCATATTCGACGTGATAATTTCGACATTTTGAAAAAATAATTCGAAAGATTGTTTATTGGCATGTTCGGGTGGGAAATACACAGATGCAAAAATATGTGTTTCATCAGCAATGAGTGCTTTAACTCAAACATGCTCAAATTCTTTGTGCTTGATAGTTTTTAGTTCTTGAGAAGTAAAGTCTGCATTGATGGCAATGAGAACTCCACCTCCAGATTTTTTATTGCTATGTTGCAAATTACGGTCATGCCGGAATACATTAAATTTATTTCCAAAAATTTCTTCGCTTTTTACGCTTTCATCCCAGCTTGTTTCGGTTGCCAGAATAACGTTGAAAGAAGAGGCTAGAAGTTTTTATTGAATTTCTTTCATTTTGGCTGGGCTTTTCATGCGATTGAAATTTTGGCAATATACGAAAATTTCAGTCGCATTCTGTTGAGAAGGCGAAGACAGTTTTGGAGGATTAATCATACTTACAATACTATTAAATGATACTTCTTCCAAAGGGCGCGTTAGTGTTTCCGAAAATTTGAAGGGTTATAAAATTTCAGGGCGGCCTCCCTACTACGCTGCAGTCGTTCTGTACGTTCACTAGACAGGAACGCTCGATGTGACTGAAGGTCTGCCAAGGCGTCATTGCGTGGGATTCCTAGTTCTGCATGGACGTCCAGGAAAATTTCGCGCAAGAATTTTATGTCTGTTGGTAGTCCTTCGGCTGCTAGTATTAATGTTGCACTAATTTTTGTGATTCCGCGAATGCATACGGAAGGTGGTTGGTCATGCAGGAATGAAAGGTAGGTCCGCACTAAGTCCATAATTTTAGGGTCCCGTAGTCGCGCCTTCAGAAAGCGTTGGTCGCCAGATGCTGATTGTTCCGTCAGTCTGACTATAGGCGGCCGCATTGGGTCCAAAAGTGGTGGATGATCAGCTGATTGCTGCGTCATGCTTACGCTGGGCGGTGGGCGCATAGTGTAAGATGACCGGCTAGGTATAGAATTCGATTCCCGATAGGACCTTGCCAGCCATGCCTCCCCATCGTTCCAAAGTGATTTAAAAAAATCATATAAATTTTTCAGAGCTACACACAAGTTCTCATATTTGGGCTTTTCAGACATCCCCCCTTGCGGTTGTTGGTCCAATTTTTTTTTATTTATTTATTCATACACTGAAAATATATTTTCGTTAATTAACTTTCACTCGATTCGTAAACATGGATTTTATACATAGAACCAATGTCTCGTAAATTGTATGATACATTCATATTCCTTGTCATCTAACAAAATGCTATCGTTACACTTTCTTCGTACAATGCACAAAATGAATTTTGTGAAGACCAGTCAATCGTTTCTTCTTTTTGGTTTTACTCATAAATGCTTGTGTTTCTGCTGGGATGATGGGAAGCATTCATTTATCCCATAATAGAAATGAAAGCGCTGTCGAGAGTTAGAACCTCATGCACAATAATCAAGTTACTTCTCACGACGCAACATGGACTAGTTAGATCAACCACGGACTCAACCACAGCTCAACCTGAAAATTCAGGATCGAATCCCATTTCACGAACAGCTTCTCGTGGTTGCGCTTTATTTCAATTACATTTTGAGCCGATAAAGTAGAACTGTCAGTCGCTCATGCACCACCGACGTTTCTTTTTTATTGGTAACAAATACTCGTAGCTCTTTGTGTTGTTTTCGTTGAATGAACGAATGTTCTTTCTGTGTCAACTAATACTTAGTGCTTTTGACACTTGCACGTGTGGCATTAAATACGAAGGTAGCTTTTTAAAACGTACAAATCCGTTTCATTGCAGAAAACAACGAATAGATTTGTTAGTTATACCTTCGATTTTGTAATATAAACGAAATTTAATTTTCAGTGCATGTGATCCAGATTGATGCAATTCAAAGTTCTCCGGCTCGACAAATTTCACAAATTCTTAAAATGTATTAACCTTAACTAGTTTATTTGGACTTAATTATTAAACACGGAAATGCATTAACATAATTTAACAAACAAGTATGCACGCGACGGACATCTTCGGCTTGGTGTTGCCTAGTGTTGGGCTTGCACAGTACTGACTCGGTATGGTCCATTCGATCATCACACGACGCTGTAGTAGTATTGATAGTGATGCTGTTGATGAAAAGTGAGTGACCAGTGGCGAATTTGTTGAGGAACAACGCGAGGTGGTTGCATCGGTACCGAACATCCTGCTCCCGGCAGAAATGACCATTTTCTGAAGAAATAAGACCCGGACAGGTCCTTACCAGGACCCTGTACTGTGAGGGCCTTGTATTGCATAAATTCTCCAACGAACTCTGCCCTCGGCAGATGTGGCGTCCCCGATGGCTTGTTGATATGCGTAATTTAAGTCATGCTGTTGGTCAAGGTTGCGGCTTATCATTTTTGACTTATCCATATTCATTTGCCGATAGCTCTTCTCAGAAGCTCAATTTCAAAATATGATGTATGATGAACTTATGGTGCTTGAGTAGACCTACAACTTTGTTTAACAGTACGTAGCTCTATCTCTTATATCTGAGGAATAAGAGCGTATATTCGCAGTGATCTTCGCGATGATATTCGCGGTGAAGATCACGCGAATATCATCGTGAAGATCACTGTGAATATACGCTCTCATGTCGAAGATATAGGAGTTAGAGCAATGTACTGTTGCACAAAATTGTAGGTCTACTCATGCACTACAAGTTCATTATCAGCATATTTTGAAATCGACCCTCTGAAAGGAGATATTGGCAAATGAATATGCCTGAGTCAAAAATGATAAGCCGCAACCCTGCTGTTGGTCAAGTTAATGCGAAAAAAAAATAAAAAATTAGGGAAAACTCTAATCTGAACGTGATTTCGGTGCTGCTGAAGATGTAGATTGTTGATCGTCGACTGGTATAGGTAGTATGCATATTTTTGCCGTAAGACGAGTGAGGAATCCGTCTTTCCGTGGGTGTAATTCGTGAATTCATGCTGTGGTTAATTCTCGACAAGCTGGTTCTTGTGAAGCTGTACTGGCGGTTTGCTTCACTTACTACGTGGTTTTAGGAAGCAAGGTATTCCACCTGCCAGTGTTTCCAGACATCTTGAAACAGCTTCTGGATCAGCTGCCATTGAAGCAGCCGGTTTGCTGGAATTGAATCGTAGTCGACGTCTGGGACGGACTGCAGAGAAGAACCGATCAAAAAGTGGCCGGAGTGAGATAGTCAGATAGTCTGTTGAGCCGCCGCAAATTAAGAGAGGTTTCGATATGTACGAGAATTGTCTCCATACTATCGAAGGCTAACTTGTGGTCGCCTAGTACACGAACGAAGTGCTTCTGCGCAGAGTTGATTGCCGCTTTTCCCATAATCCTTCAAAGTGTGTACCACGAGGCGGATTGCAGTGCCAGCGAATTCCGTTGGTAGCACATTCATTGGCGAAAACGGGCTGGAAGTCCTTGTCCTGTAGTAGCCTTAGAATTTCGTTGGCAGCACCAACGAAGCTTTTACGGTTGTCCCAGTGCGAAAGTGACGAAAAGCCTGTAGAAACGTGGCAGTACTAAGGTCTACGACGAGCTCCAAGTGAACGGCTTCCGTGCTGAAGCAGACGAGCAATGCCACGCATGCTTTGAGGGGTGCATCTTTTCGGTGACGAGGCTTGAGGTAGATTGCCTCCCAGAAATCAACACCAACAATGGAGAATGGTCTCTGAGCGGAGACACGCTGAGATGGGAATTCCGACCATTAATTGCTCTACAGCTTTCAGCTTTGCTCGGAAACACGTGACGCAATTACGAACAATACGACGAGTGACATTTCTGCCACCCTGAATCCAAAACCGCTGTCGAATAGTGCATGCAGAAGACGTTCAGTTCTCCGTCTTCTGCTGAACTTTAGATACACGGTTTCCGGTGAAAGTTGACCAGGTTGCTGGTGTAGCATTGAGTCAGCTCAAATCAGTGATTGAATCTACCTAGAAATAAGCTATGGATGTGATTCGTAGTGCTTTGGAGACCTTCTGGTAAAGTTCAGCAGACAAAAGTGCACCGCAAAGTTCCAACCGTGGCATGCTGTTTAAGTGGAGACACCTTCGATCGAGAGCTTACTAGATTGACCGTTACTTCATTTGATTCATTCGACGATCTGATGTAGACATACGAGCCTTATGCAGCTTAAGAGGCGTCGAAAAAGAAGTGAAGCTCCACAGCATTAGCATCCGGAAGTACGACGAATCGATCAATACACAGAGAATTGAGGAGCAAGAGTTCATTGTAGTATTCGATCCAGTGTTTCTTCATCTGATCCGGAAGATCCTTGTCTCATTTTTTAATCCCCATAATGCCTGCCTGACGGTTTTTGCGGTTGCTCGCCCACTTTCGTAGCTGCATTTCGGCAGAATTGAACATCCATTTGCTCCCGCAACTCGATTGCTTCCGGGACTGTTTCTGCACCCGAAAAAAAGTCATCGCAGGTAAAAGTCTTCGCAGGTTGCCTTCGTTGCGCGCGGATAGTTTTGCTTCTCATCCTGGGTAAGTTTCTTCAGAACTCGTGTGGCTAGATACGGAGCTAAAGCGGTGCCGTAGGTTACAGGCTTCAACTTGTAGGTACATCAGACGGACGCGAAAAATCAAATGAAATCGAAAGTCACCGGGGAACAATGTTATTTGCCGGTACATTTTGGCAACGTCCGCAATCAACATGATTGAATGCAAGCGGGATCGCATCATAATGGATCGCAAATCCTCTTGAATGATTAGACCTACCAAGGAAATTCCTGTGGAACTTTTACCAGAAGCATCGAAGACGACACGAACCTGCGTTGTACAGCATTCCTGGCGAATTACTGGATGATGAGGACTGGATTCGTCAATTTGCTCCATGTGTCCCATCTCTTCATACTCGTGCATGAATTTTCGATATTCGGCGGCTAGTTTTGGATCGCGCCTAAGACGACTCTCTATCAACCGGAACCGGTGAAGAGCAGTACGTCGATTAATCCTCAACTTGCACAAAATATCTTCCTTGAACGGTATTTGTACCATATACCGTCCTTGCGTGCAGCGAACAGTTGATTCGTTAAGGAATCTCTCGCAGTAGGCTTCCAATGGTGAATGGATTACCGATAAACCGTCCTCGATGGTCCAACACCGCTCCATGTCACGATGAATGTCTGCAATGGAAGACCTTGAATGCTCTGCAGGAGTTTTACCGGTAATAACCCAACCAAAGACAGGCACGGAAGAGATTCACCCAATGGAGTTATACCAGACACAGTGAAAAGGTCGAAGAATCTCTCGGTTCCTAGCACTACATCAACGACTACGGACTGGTAAAATGATGGATCAACTAAGTGGATTCCCGTCGGGAGCGACCAACTCGACGCGTTGACGGAGATTGATGGCAGATCAACGGTGACCTTCGGGAGAACGAATGCGTCGATGGTGGTGGAGTACCTCGAGATTCGAGATTTCACTATCGAACGGAACTTGCTACGAACTTCGGTGGACGCTTCGCTTCACCCATCCCTGCAATCGGAAGGTTCACCCCGCAACGCCGAACCTTCATGCGTTGAACCAATCGCTTAGTTGCAAATCAGTATTCGCTTCCGGAATCCAGCAAAGCTCGCACTAGATGCTCATTGCCAGTATCGTCTACCATGATGATGATCGCTGTGGCTAATAGTACCCTGCCTTTGAGTCCATCTTGAGTTGTGCAGCTCGTAATTCCAGTATGTGCTGCTGGTGTGTATTACACAGATCCAATATCGCCGCTCCCTTGGCTGGAATGACAGGGTTGATCTAATTGGTGGATTGTTGCTGATTGACTATTCCCCTTCGCTTTGGACACAAAACACAGTTTGCGGCAGCTACTTTCCGATAAGAAAGCTTTCGCCATATGCCCTCGACGCAGATATTTCCGGCAGAGTTGATTGCATCGGTCTACCTGCTTCTTTTCGTCTACCGTCATATTCGAAAAGTTATCGCACTGGTAATGAGTGTATCGAATATAAGCTATCCACATACATTTGCGTTGTACGCATGTATTTGTGATGGTTTTTTATGCTCTGAACACTGCATGCTGTGCGTTTGACTGTCAGCTTTCTTTTGTTTACTTGTTTGTGAGGTTCAAATTCTGCGTTTTCAAAATGTCGCGTATTGAAAAGGAAGTGAAAATTAAGGTTCTGGACACATGGCTAAGTGAGAAGGGTATTACTATGCGAAAATTGGCGAAGCGGTTTGGAATTCATCATGCGAGTGTTAAAACCATCACCAATAAGTTTGGGGAACACTATTCTTTGGATGAGCTACCAGGAAGAGGCAGAAAACCCAGTTCTTCCAACCCGAAACTGGAGCAGAAAGTGGTATCTCTAATCATGAAGAACAAATCAATGTCAATACGTGATTTGGCCAAAAAAGCAGGAACGAGTGTCGGAATGATCCAGCGTTTCAAGAGGCGAAACCACCTGAAGACCTACAAGAAGCAGAAAATCTCGAAACAAAGTGCAGAACAGAAGAAGCGAGCAGCAACAAGGGCCCGGAAATTGTATTCGCGTCTTTTGCAGCGTCCGGATGCATGCGTTTTGATGGACGATGAGACCTATATAAAGGAGGACTCAAAAACCCTTCCAGGTCCACAATACTTTACTGCCGTCGTTGGGCAGGATGTGAGCGATGCGGACAGGTCGATTCAAATGGAGAAATTCGGTCGAAAGGTACTGGTATGGCAAGCAATCTGTTCCTGTGGTTTGAAGTCAACCATTTTTTACACTACCGGAACTATAAATGCGGAAATCTATCAATCTGAGTATCTCCAGAAGAGATTGTTGCCTTTATATAAGAAGCATAGTACACCTCCACTGTTTTGGCCGGATTTAGCGTAGGCGCACTATGCCAAAACCACTCTCAATTGGCTTGCGGAAAAGGGTATAGATTTCGTTGAGAAAAATATCAATCCACCAAATTGCCCTCAGCTTCGACTCATCGAACGTTACTGGGCAATCGTGAAGAGGGTCTTCAAGAAGACTGGTAAGGCAGCTGGGAACATGCAGGAGTTCAAAAAAATTTGGGCTCAAGCGTCCAAAAAATGCGATGCAACACTTGTCCGGAACTTGATGAAGAGCATTCGATCCAAAGTTCGAAAATTCGTGAAGGAATAACTTAAGTTTCATCCGGTCTTCATTATGTTCAAGTTTAACCTCGTACAATAGAGGATCAATTTTTTGTTTGAATGAAATATCGGTTTTCAACATAATTTGAAAGAAAGTTTGTGGATAGCTTATTTTCGATACACTCCTTATTTGGTCACAAATAAAAAAGAAACGTCCCTCTGGTGGTTACATGAAAGACTGACAGATCTACTTTATCGACTCAAAATGTAATTGACAAAAAAAGCAACCACGTGGAAGTTGACCAGCGTCTTTTTTATGTTTCTGAAATGGGATACGAACCTGATTTTTTTGAAAGAGCTGATTCTGAATCCGTGGTTGATCTCACTAGGTCATGCTGACTCTTGAGAACAAGCTTGATTGATGAGCATGAAGTTGTAGCTCTCGACAGTGCTCTAATTTTTATTTTGGGATAGATAAATTATTCCCGCTCATACCAGCACATAGAGGGGCAGATGCTATAAAAGTACGGAAAAAACCTAAAAAATTTTTTTCAAAATACGGTTTAAACACCATGACCAATCGAAAGTACATACCTGGCCTACTACAAATATGAAAGAAATACTGGAAAATAGGCTATTTTCATCATGTAGTGAATAGGGGAAGTTGGGGTTTAAAATGTCTTAAAAATGTAACTTCAAACAATATCTAAGGAATTGAAGCTCGAAAAGATATTTAGACGATCTTTTAAATGTTAAACGCTCTGGAAATAGATAATATATGTAATTACTACTATAATTTATGAAGGTTGACTCCAAATTATGAAAGTAGGCTTTGTTGCGAAGCCAAACAAAGTAACATTAAAAATCTCTGAACTTTCATATTTTGGGACAAATGGGAAAGTGTAAATATCGTGTAATTATGCGATATCGTTGCCATAGTCATCAAGATATGATATGGTACTTCCCCACAATAACAAGTTTCGGACCCGCTAGGACCCGCAACGCGAAATATTTACGAAATTATTTAGTGTGTGTTTTGTCATTTTTGAGGCCAACAATTTATTGGTTCAACTTGAATCTCTCTCTCTCTCTTTTTCAGTTTATTTCTCTATCCTTCCTTCTCTTCTATTGTTTACCTCCGTTTTCACTCTACTTCTCCCTGGGTTTTCTACTACATAATGGGTGGTGCTGACCTCCCACTGAAATTTCTCATCTATCCTACAATCCAATGACGTTGATTTAGTTTATGTATAACCATGTCATTGTAGAGGACAACTTTACAATGACTTTAGTCAACTTCTCGAAGAACATTCATATCTCATTCAAGAATCAAGGACATTTTAGTTCTTGCTTTATTGTCCGTGTGTGTGACACAATGTGTTGTAAATGTGTATGTTACAATGTTCGTTTCATATGGCATACAAAAAAGGTAGCGTTAGCGTACGGGTATGTGTGTAAGTTCATTCACGCGCATGATTTTCATCAATCAGTTTTATGCGGCTGCTCACAGCAAAATGTTTCGCGCATCAAGAAAAGATATTTTTTCAATGCTGCAGGAGTTAAAAAGCAAGCCGTTCAATACGCAATTCCAGTACGTCTTGGCGAATGTTTTGAATAAAATGAATGTGAGTGATGAAGAAAATTCATTAAAAGTGAAAACGAAGCTTTACGTTTTATGTTTCAATATCAACAAAAAATGGAAGGAATGTAGGCATACAACGAAGACATTTTTTGATCGTAATCGAAAATGGTCAGAGAAAGACGTTGAAATTGTCAATCCTTTAATGGAAAGACCAAGTCGAGCAGGTAAACTATGATGCCAACATACAGCGTTATAAAAATTAAGAACAGATTTTTTTAAAACATATTAGTAAAATAATATTAATTAATTTAATTTACCAGGCGGTCGCCCCACATTGGATTTTACAGCTATTAGAATTCGCTCGAAGAGGAGAAAAGTAGAAAATTTGCGGAAGGCTGTTCCAACTCCAGAACTTACTCTTGCTGCAGAAATCAATCTTCGCGTCCAAAGTAAGAAAGTTGAGGCAGAAGTAGTGAAAGAAACTTTACATACTACCCCTACTCGAGCTTCTCGGATTTCTAAAGCATGGGGAAGCTCCAATAAAGCGTTCGACATACAGTCATTCACTCCAACAGAAGCCCTAGCATTAATGCTAGACACTGACATTTCTAGACAGGGCTACCAGATTTTGAGGACGCAGTCCAAGAATAAGGGTGCTGATATTTATCCTTCCTATAAAATAAATTCAAGATGAGAAAAAGTTGTGCTACCCTTCTTCCAGCGCTATCGAAGTCAGTGAAAGTAAGGCAGAAGTAAAGCTTCAGGCTTTACTAGATCATACTACAGAACGTATTTCCAAAATTATTGAAGATGTTTCAGAAAAAACTGATGGAAATATTGTTCAATTTTGTACTCTGCTGTCAAAATGGGGACTAGATGGGAGTGGATCACAATCTACGTACAAACAGGTCAAGCATGGACATGATTATGATGATTCTCATTTGTTAATGAAGTGCTTTGTACCTCTGCAATTATTTTGTGGAGATGGTGAATCGGAAGAAATTTTGTGACATAATCCGACGCCTTTTTCGACCCGTTATTGTCGACCAATAAAACTTCAATTTGTGAAAGAAACATACGAGATAATAAGGAAAGAAGAATTTCATGTTTCTGACCCAATTTCTAAGCTCATGCCAACAATTATCCACACGACTGTTGGAGAAATCAAAGTACATCATAAACTAACATTATCAATGGTTGACGGGAAGGTAATTAATAGCTTGACAGGTACAAAATCAGCACAAAAGTGTAATGTGTGCTCTGCTGGCCCGGCTGAAATGAATAAAATTGATAAAGTTATGCAAAGGAAGATTGATGTAAAGGCATTGGAACTGGGTTTATCAACATTGCATGCATACTTACGCTTCATGCATTGGTTACTTCAAGTCAGCTACAAACTGGACACTAAACGATATTATAAGACCAGCGAGAATAAACTGCAAATTGAAAAGCGAAAAGCTGATATTCAAAATCAGTTCAAGAAAGAATGTGGCCTTCTTGTTGATTTTGTCAAAGGAAACTTCGGTACAATCAATGATGGAAATAGTGCTCGCCGCTTCTTTCAAGATCCAGCAACATCCAACCGAATTACTGGCATCGATAAAGGCCTTATCGATCGATGTGACACGATCTTGCGCGCTTTATCTTCTGGATACGTAGTTAACGTCGAAGCTTTCAAACACTTTGCCATTGAGACAGCTCGACTATACGTCAAACTGTACGAATGGTATCCAATGCCGGCCAGTGTGCATAAAGTTTTAATACACGGATCAGAAGCGATCCAAGTCGCTTTCTTACTAATCGGAATGCTGAGTGAGGAAGCGCAGGAGGCGCGCAACAAAGATTTTCGAAAGATCCGAGAGCATAAAAGCCGCAAAATAAGCAGAACTGATACCATGAAAGATGGGTTCAATATGATGATGATAACTTCGGACCAAAAAACGGAAGCAAAAGATGAAGAAAGCTGTGCGATATTTAATTGACGGGACACCGGATGAAGAAGAGAAAACGGACGATGAAGAGGAAGCGGATAAAGAAGAGGAAACGGATGCAGAGTGATGGACAGTCCAAACAAGATGAATGAAGCAACAGATGATGAAAAGGAATCGCTTGAAATAAAGGAGCTTTGGATGATGAAGAGTATAAAAACAAGAATGGTGGAAACACCAGATGAAGAATTTGAAAAAAAGAAGAGGAACTTTGAATGTAGAAGAGGATCATCGAGATAAACAATTATTGAATACACATAAAAATCAAATAAATGCATTGTTCAGTATAACAGTAAAACAGTTTTTAGACAGTGTGACAGAAGTTATCTAGATAAAAAAAACAAGTGATGATAAATAATATATTCCATCCACAGATTTCCCATCAATAGAAGGCTTCTATCGAAAAATAAAACTTATCTAGATCAAAATTTAGTGATCTAGATAAGTTTTAATGATATCTAAAGCTTGCTCATATCTATCTGGCAAACTTCATCAAACATTTTGCTTTAATGGCGTGCTTCTCTCTAAAAACAGTGCTGATCTAGATAAATTATAGTGATCTAGATCAAAACTAATGATGGCAAACGGTAGATAATACAAATATGACTAACTTTTCCCAAAACATCAAATCATTATCTCTTGAATGAAAGAAGTTATGAGGTTTTGTCGGTACTTTGACAGGATCTGCCCCAGTGTGCAGCAGCACCACCATCATGCATGAGTACGGTATGAAAGAGAAACAGCGATTGGCTGGTCTTCACGAAATTCAGTTCGTGCATTTTACACAAAGGTGAAATGATAGCGTTTCACCAGATGAAAAACATTATGAATATTTCATACAACATACGAGACATTTGTTCTATGTACAAAACCCTTGTTTACGAAACGCGTGAAATAAATTTTCAGTGTATGAATTAGAAGAGGCAAACGAAATATCGCTACAAATGCGTCTAATACACGAGCATGGAGACTTCGATTTAAGAAACTGGCTGTCCAACAGCAGCGCAGTTTTGACCGGTCTGAAGACGTCTTCAGTTTTTCAACCGATATAAAGAAGGAGGTCACTGATTTGATCCACAACATTGAATTCCCTACGAAAAGACAGCTGCTGAAGTGCTTGATGTAGCTTTATGATCCACTGGGTATACTAGGCCGCTTCGTTGTACGCGGGAAGATTTTGTTGTAGGACGTATGGAGAGCAGTCTTCCAGTGGAATGAAAAAGTAGATGATGATCTACATCTACATCGGAGATGGAGAAAGTGGACAGTCCTGTTCAAAGATGTTTCCAACCTGAAAATTCTTCGTTGTTACTTCTCCGGCACTACCAAGGAATGGAACAAGAATCTCCAACTCCACGTCTTCGTGCATGCCAGCGAGCCTGCTTACTGTGTGGCAGCGTATTTTCGGACATTGATCCCTGAGGGATTACCAGAGGTGTGCTCATCGCAGCGAAGGCGAAGGTCATCCCGCTAAAGCCACAATCAATGCCTCGCTTGGAACTACAAGCTGTAGTTCTTGGAGCTCGATTATTACAGTTTGTTGAGGATAGTCACACACTGCATATTACATAGAAGGTGTTCTGGGGCGATTCTGCAACCGTCCTTTCCTGGCTACGGGCTGAGGTTGAAAACTGGCACTGAGTGCCTTCCAAGCGGAATACCGCTGATATTGCAACGAAGTGGAGAAATGGCCCTCTAAAAGTGTCTAGTTCACAGGTCCTGCAATTCTACAGTTACCCGTGACCAAATGGCCTAGACAGCGAACATCCCCATAAAGGATATGGATCCCAGGACGCCTGGTACAACTTGAGCGGTTTTCTCAACTGAGGTACAGTGGCAATACTTTTTCAGACGAGATGGTACTCATGAAACGCAACCATTCAAAGCCAAGGAACAAGCAGCTACCATTAGACAAAAGCAGCACTCTTTACCAGCTATATCCATTTCTGGACGAAGAAGGCGTCCTTTGAGTAGATAGCAGAATCGTAACAGCTCCGAACAGCAACCACCGTAGATACCTGCACGACAATTCGTAAGCCGCAGTAAACAACGTTGCAAATCGATGTCAATGGTGCCGAGTGTATAAGTGTTTACCGAAGATACCTTGCATGAAATCCTTACCACCAGCGAGGATGGCGTCATTCGTACGGCCGTTTACGTATGTTGGCCTGGGCTTCTTCAGACCGTTGAGGGTGAAGATCGGGAGAAGCAGCGCAAAACGCTGGGTAGCGTTATTCACGTGCCTAACTATACGGGTGGTGCACGCTGAAATGCCCCGCTTCATCTGCTGTAGATGCTCTCCGACTGAAATTTACTCAGATAATGGCACACACTTCCAAGGCGCCGCTAGGTAGCTGAAGGAGCAGATTGAGGAGTTAGCCACTACGTTTACTGGCACCGCAACTAAGTGGGTATTCAACCCTCCAAGTACTCCGCACATTGGTGGGGCTTGGGAGAGGATGTTCCATTTCCATAAAAGCTGCCGTGGAGGTAGCGTACAACAACAACCGTAAGCTAGACGACGAAGCGTTGGAGACGTTTCTGGTTGAAGCCGATTGTTGAACAGTCGTCCACTGACCTGTCTGTCACTAACTTTCCAGGAGTATGAGGCGCTCACACCGAACCACTTCCTTGGGAAACTCAAGTGGTGTCCATAAGCCGGTGGTAAAATCTACGGAGCCTACTGAAGTGTGTTCCGATCAAAATTTGGTCAAACAGTAATGTGTGTGAGTCGATCAAAGATTTTATTAATAATTCCAATTCTTTTTCTTTTTTAAGTTCAGTTAATACAGCATACAGAAGAAATAATCAGCAAAGCTTCCTTTTCATCGAATGTGAATTGCTGGGTCTTTCGTTCACCACCTGCCATAAGATTTTTTACAATGTCCTTGTCCATTTTATTCGCCGCAGAACGCGAGTTTGCCTTGTACTGTTTTTCGCTCACAACAGCTTTTTGAGTCTTCTTAAGGTTCCGCTTGACGATGGCCCAATATTTTTCGATTGGGCGGAGCTCTGGCGTGTTGGGAGGGTTCTTGTGCTTGCGCACCACTTGAACGTTGTTAGCAGCATACCACTCCATGGCCTTTATTCCGTAATGGCAAGATGCCAAATCCAGCCAAAATAGAACGGAACAATTGTGTCGCTTCAGGAAAGGCAGTAGACGTTTTTGTAGGCACTCGCTCAGATAAATTTCCTGGTTGACGGTTCCGGTCGCAATGTAAACGGTGCTCTTCAAGCCACAGGTACAGATGGCCTGCCACACCAGATATTTCTTCGCGAACTTTGACAGTTTAATGTGTTTGTAAATATTTGCCACCTTTCCCCGTCCGGTTGCCTGTCCAGAAAGCTGTTTAAAGTCTGCCTTGATGTAAGTTTCATCGTCCTGTACTACTACGCAATCAAACTTCGTCAGCATTGTCGTGTACAACTTTCGCGATCGTGCTTTGGCCGACGTGTTTTGTTTATCGTCACGATTTTGAGCCACCATTTTCTTGTAAGTCGACAGTCCAGCTCGGTTTTTAGCTCAATCCACGGTTGAAGGCGCCACTCTCAGCTACTTTGCGACATCTCGGCCGGAGAGGTTGGGGTTCTGCTCGAAACAGCGGACAACGCTTTTTGTCGTCGCTGTGGCCTCCGGCTTCCAATCCAGCTTTCCTGGCTGTCGACAAACGTTCACCGAACACTTTCAACATGTTGATAAAAGTTGATTTAGCCACATTCAACTATTTCGCCAACTTGGCGTGCGAGTTGTTTGGATTTTCGTCATGCACGTGCAAAATTTTGTTGCGTTGCTTCTCTTCCTTCGACGACATTTTGATAACTGAAGTGCTTAACTCAAAATCAAAATAGATGATGCTACACGCACACATCTTCAAAATGAGGGGTGTGCAAAAATTTTTTATTGCGTAAAGTTTAAGTCCACCAAATTTTGAAAACGAAAATGTTCTTCTTCAAAAGAAATCTAAACTCATCTCCAAATGATTTAACAAAATACAGGCTAATGGAGAAGAAATCCTATAATCGAAAGCTGCTGCTGCTTCAAGTCCTGGCATCAGTAAATCAGGCCTAAACACAATGATAACTGGAAACTGAACGGCAACGGCAACGGAAAAGCTTGATCTGAGGCTACATCCAAGCCGATTTAAGTTAGACATATCCCAGTGATTTGCAATAACTGGCTGTGCAATTCGTCTCTCATCTCTTCGTCCCAAATCGGCCAATTTAGCATAATACATCTTCTATAATTCTGTCCTCATTTAAATCCACAGGTAAAATGCCCCGAGTGCCGAGCGGAGCATCGCATTCCCTACCAGGGTGTGCAGGGCTTCCCGACCAATGTCACATTGCAACGCTTCCTGGAGCTGCACATCGAGATCACCGGCGAACTGCCGGATCCGACGTCTGGTAAGTAGCCTGCTTCTTCGCTCGTAAATCTAGTTTCACTAATCTCCTGATCGTCACCAGGCCAAGTCATGGAACGATGCAACGTGTGTTCGGAGAAGTCCTACTGTGCCCTGTGCAGTCACTGCGACAAGAAGATCTGTCCGGACTGCAAGGGTGCCCACATGGATATTCTGCGGCGAGAAATCAACCGTATCAATAACCAGGTCAGTGCGGTTTGGTTTTGCATTCGACTTGAGATAGATAATTTCCCCTGTTCCTTGGTTTCAGATCCGACGTGGTTTGCACCGTCTGAAGGAGGTGCTTGCGGTGGTTGAGAAAAACGCTCAAAACCTGCAGAACAACTGCGGGAGTGTTTCGGAAGAGATCGATGAAATCTCCCGCCGGCTGCAGAAGGCCCTCAAGGACCGAACGGACCAACTACGAGGAGAAATGGACAAGTACATTTCGACAGAGCTGAAGAATGTTATCACAATGAAGGAAAATCTGGAACTGGAAATTGGCAACATTCAGAGCAATTCAGATCTGGCCGAGAAGTTCATGAACGAAGGATCGGTCGAGTGGGATGACTGTGAATTGATGGATACGAAGGAGATATTCCTGCGAACGGTAGATTTCATAAGAAATTTTGACTGCGAAACGATGGACTACAGCCGGAAGGTGCGCTTCATTATGAACATTGACCCGAACAAGCTGATCATGGAGGTGTCGTCGTATGGAGATTTGAAGCTACCGACGGACGCAGCCGGCACTAGTCAAAGCCAGAGCATGCTGCTGCAGCCACCTTCCGGGCCGGGTTTGATGCGGTCTAAGAGTGATCACCGATTGGCCGCCCAATTCCGACAGCAGGAAGCTCAAGCGTGGAACCCAGATGATGAACCTCTACTTGGTGGACGCAAGTTTGGAGAAAGGCCTGTCAAACCGGTTCAGGAGAAAGAGAAATACGGAAATGAATCTCGGTATGGTCGTGGAAACGATTATGACTATGACGATGAACCGTCCAGCAGGTCTACGAAGGGACGCTTCCGTTCAAGGTTTGCACGAAGCCACCAACTGGACAACGATTCGGACAATGAATCCAAGCAAGTTCGTTTCAACGAGAAGGATGAGAAGTCAAACAAAATTACCAGCACCGAAGATGTGGCCAAGGGTCCATTGAGTGGAATATTCCGCCTTATGGATTCGCCACGAGTGATGAAGCGTCTGCAGGATACGGAAAAGGGAAAAACGAAGAAGGCATCTCCCGTTGCGACACCAACGACGCCAAAGCCGGCTCCTGTTTCTGTGAAGCCCAAGGTCACGACAGCGAGGCAACTTTCGGAAGATGATGAAATTGCCAAGATCAAGCGACAAAATAAGGGGGCTTCAACGAGCAGCTCGACTACGACGACAACCGCAACTCCCACTTC
Organism: Aedes japonicus; assembly: GCA_034211315.2. NCBI lineage: Eukaryota > Metazoa > Arthropoda > Insecta > Diptera > Culicidae > Aedes > Aedes japonicus. Next base: position 138,103 of record JASCZW010005834.1, read on the forward strand.
CCCAGTAGCCACCGAACCGGAACGTCCAGCTGCCGAGAGAGTTTCTGCATTGAAGGCTCGAGTGACAGCGGCTGCAGCTGCTGCCGCTTCCAACACCAGCGACGACAGTGACAGTTCACCTTCTTCGCCAACACGGCGATCGTCTCCGCATGTTGAGGTGAGATCCGATGAGGAAACGTAACTTCTTCTGCTTCGTTATATAAATAGTAAACCACAACTAGTATTATAAGTTATGCCATATGGATACACACTTAGACGAACAAAATACACCACAATTTCAACGAAAACCTCGAAAAGACATCCCCGGAATATTCTACCGCTAAGTATTACCTCTTTATTCGTATCCCTGTTACAAAGTCCCGTTAAGTGTTGATTCGCGCGCTACTAAGCTACCATGTGTCCATAATACTTCCATGTGAAAATCAAACCAGTTCGCAGTTTCGCGTGCTAACGGCAATCGGTGCAGTTCACTCCCGCCGCCCGGAGCAATGCCACGACAAAAGGACCACAATAAATCAGTCCCACTCACGTAAATTCAATCCGCGCGGTGAATAACAATGAAATTAGTCTTCTGTCTCTCACCCTTTTATGTTCCACCATGCCAACAAAAGCGAAAAACGACAGCAACCGCGCCTCATGGGGGCGAATAATTCAATTTACTCAAATGCTCCATTGCCAAACGTGCCGAACGTCGTCCATCTTCACTGCGAACAAAAACAAAACAAAACCAAAAAAAAAAATACAATCAATATCAACCAGTTCCATATTGACCTTCCCCTCGTACATGGCTAGGTACACACCCATTCACACGCAACCCTTCACCGGTGTTCTTGCTGACCAACGAATTCCACACAACCCACTGACCAGCAACCAAAGGCAACAAATCAAATGTCGAAATAATAAAATGTTCACCACAATTAGATCTAACCTCATCAAAGTCTGTCATCAAATTGAAACAAACTATTCCCGTATCTCTCTATTCCCCCTTTCCTTTTCCGATTGCAACCCAACCTGAACCCAACCTGAACCCAACCCGACACGCATCCCACTACCATCTCACAGGCCGACAGCGATCAGGATGAATCGGAACGCACGAGCCGCTCGCGACAATCTTCCACCGTCAAGTCGGCAACTCCGGCTCCAAGCCAGCAGAAGAAACCCACGCGCTCGGCCAGTAGTGAATCCAGCGAATCCAGCGAATCATCCAGTGCCTCTCCGGCCCCGGCGTCAACTCGCGTTGAAGAATCATCCCGACCGAAATCATCGATCCTGAAGAATGCCGAACCGGCTCGCAGTGTCGCTTCTCCTACTCCGGCCAACCCGTCGCCCACGGAGAAGAAACCGTTCCAGAGCCGTTTCCTGCAAGCTCAGCCACAAACACCACAACCCGTGGAGAAGAAAGAAGACTCCGAATCCAGCAGCGAAGAGGAAACCTCTTCGGAAGAGGAATCCGACGAAGAAGAAGAAGAGCAAGAGGTGAAACCCGCACCAAGACCAACGCCAACGGTCACTCCCACTTCTTCCGTGCATCATCGAACAACCGAACAGCCAAGTTCGCCACTGCTGAGCCGAGTACAGGCAAGGGAAGCTGCCGCAGCCGATACCCGGAAGACCTCCCGGGAAGAAACGCGCTCCAGTGGCTACTCCAGTCCCACCAGCTACCACCGTAGCAACTACGAGCGAGACGAGAGCCCCAAGTATGGCACGTCATCCGCCCTACGTTCGCGAACGACCGCCCACGTGGAACCAGAACCGGAGAACAAATACGGCAGCTCTGGGTAATGTAACACGCTTAGCTCAGACCACACTAGCCGCTTGCTTTTCTTCTTTTTCTTTCTCGTTTCTTCTTTGAACAGGACCTGCTTCCTTCCCGTTACAGATACACCAGCCGGTTCCTGAACAAGAGCAAGAGTACGGCCGTGGTTGCCGACGACGATGCCACTGGAGACGATTCCGACAGTCGTCTGGGAGGCAACCGCAGTCGGTTCAGTGCCCTGGCCGACCGAAGGAACAGGCTGGCCCGCAGCCGCTCGTCGCACAACTTTGGCAATGACGACGAGGAAGATGAACCGGTTTCGCCGACAACATCCTCACCGTCGGCATATCTCGCTTCGAGGTAATTTTCCGGAAAGAATGGTTGTAGAATCCTCTGTACGAGCTGTTTGAACGCTTTTCAGATACGGCGCCTCGTCTTCTCTGGCATCGCAGCCCGCTGACCTGTCCCGTAGCCGATCAACGCATGCTCTGAAATCTCGTGAACCTTCGCCGGATCGCAGCACCGGTAGTGATAAGGATGGAGCCGCCCTGAGTTCATGGGCTCGCTATCTGAAGAACAAGTACGGCAACCGATCAACCAAAGACAGCAAAGACACCCCATCCAGCTCGTCGCTGTCTGCCACATCCTCGTCACTGGCCTCCCCGTCATCATCCTCATCGGCGTCGTCTTCGGCAGCCGCCCGACGCTTGAGCCTTGGTCTGCCCCTGCGCCAGTCCGACATCCTTAGCTCCGATGATGATTCAAAAAACGGGGTAGGCTCCCCTACCTCTCCTACGGCAACAGCAGTAGTCGGTATACCAGGGGCAGCAGGTATGTCCCCTAGGACGCAGTACCTGCAGAAGCGCCGACAGCTGTTCCAGATAGGAGGTCGGGGGAGCGAACCTGGTTCCTTCACGTGGCCCCGCGGCATTGCCGTGGGTCCCGACAATAGCATCGTGGTCGCGGACTCTTCCAACCATCGCGTCCAGGTGTTCGACTCGAACGGTATCTTTGTGAAAGAATTTGGCCAATACGGCAATGGGGACGGGGAGTTTGACTGCCTCGCCGGCGTTGCCGTCAACCGCATCGGGCAGTTCATCATAGCCGACCGGTAGTGTTGAGCCATTGATGTTGTGCGTCCAGTGAGTAGCTCTGATTTGTCCGTTTCATCAACAGATACAACCATCGCATCCAAGTGTTGGACCCGGCCGGACGCTTCCTGCGCTCGTTTGGCAGCCAGGGTACGGCCGATGGCAAGTTCAACTACCCGTGGGGCATCACCACCGATGCACTAGGCTTCATCTACGTTTGTGATAAGGAAAATCATCGTATTCAGGTATGCTGGGGGAAATATTCGACTCGAGGCCCGGTGAAAAAGTACTTCAATCCTAATATGTTGCAGGTATTCCAATCGGACGGCACCTTCATCGGTAAGTTCGGCAGCGGTGGCAAGGAGGAAGGCCAGCTCGAACATCCGCATTACATAGCCGTTTCCAACACCAACCGTGTCATCGTTTCCGACTCGAACAACCATCGTATTCAGGTGAGTGAGATTCCATATGTTTGGTTAAGGACCAGGTGGAGGAATAAATACGGAGTTGGGATCGACTTTCGGTTTCGTTGATAACTCAGTTGCACAACATTTCCGGTTGTGTTTGGCGCTTTGGATGATTGATTGGAACCTGCTCTAATAGGCTTTGTGGCAAAAATAGCTCGACATATGAATCGATTGGAGCGAAAGTTTATGACGCGAATCTGGCAAAGCTGAGGGCCCTCCTTACCTAGTTCTCCGCAAAAATCACACAAACACACAAACCAAGCAAAAAAAAAAGATCCATCGCACACGTGTCATTTGTCCCTTGTCAACGATTTTCCGGAATGGATTCGATTCTACTACTCGGCCTTTTCATGTTTGTCGATACGCACGCATCGGCCATACATATGTCACACCTAGATCTATCTGGTGGTCGGAGGCGGCAGCGGCGGCGGCGGCGGTGGGGGCAGACAATTTTGTGACAGTGTGGCCATGAAAGGATATCCGATATCGGCCCGGTGGTGACTGCGTTTGCCTTGTGGAGCAATTACCACTGATTGGTGTTGGACCAGATGTTCCGATGGAAGTTTGTTTGGCTTCGATATGAAATGGAGCATCGCCTGGTCGTTCGGATTCAGTTATTCGATGCGTCACGTGAGAAGAAGGCAAATCTTCTGATCTTAAAGGGAAAGTTTCGTTCTTTTTTTTTTTTTAATCCAATGTTTGGAGCAGTTTCAATAAATCTTCTGTTGCAGTTCAAGCTACACAGAGAAAAATAATGAATTGTAGCAAACGCGTAAATTTACCTCTCCTCGAATTGCAACAACGTAATTGTTTGCAATCTTTCATACGACATGCAACATTTTTAACAATTTTTCCTACAATATACTGAATTCAGGCGCTATCTGGATTAAGTTTACTTGAAAGATCCCGTTTATTCAAGCCAATCCTAGCATTATCTTTATGTGCATCAGATAACGGAGGAAATTAATTGTTTCTTTCAAACTGTGTATTTGTATGTAAATTGCAACAGCAAATTGAATGTTGACAAACTTAAACTTATTAAATGATGATGATTCTGAAACTACACAGAAAACCAATAATGAAATTGAACAGGCGCGTAAAATTTCCCCTCGCTCAATTCCAAGCGAAATAAGGCATAAGCAACGAAATTGTTTGCAATCTCTAATGCGCCATACAATAATGTTTGCAATTTTTCATACAACAGCCTAGATTCAGGCGTTATCTGGCATAAATTTACATGAAATATTCCATTATTATCTGCCAAGCCTAGCATTCTTGTTATCTGCAGATAATTCAACGTATAAAAGTCCTTAAAGTTTTTCATATCGACCTGCAGAAGTTTTACAAAATTAAAAATTGCTTATTTACATTGAACCAGTTGACGTTTGACCAATTCGTTATTAATCAAATGACAAATGAATTTCTAGCATTATCAAATTTGATAAAAAAAACTATTTTCAGGATTGGAAACTACACAGCTTGAAGGAAATTTTCTGCGTTGCCTAATGCACATGAATGTTAGATTTGAACGAAATTACTAGGTTATTTCGTGTTAATTAAAACAAGATATCGCCTTAATCACGTCTATTGTTTGAAACACTTCCTACAATGTTGTATGGCGTATGAAAGATTGCAAACAATTTCGTTGATTACGCTTACTTTGGTTGGGAATTCAACGAGGGGAAATTTTTCGCGCCTGCTCAAATCTTTTTGTTTTCAGTGTGGTTAATGTTCGAAAATGAATTTTTAATTTACCTACAATGAATTTACAAGATAAAACACACCATTTCAATCGATACAGACTGTAGGATATGGAATAAATGGGGTTCGAATTTTGTAAAATGATTGTGATGCTTACTTTTTGTTTGACGAAACTGTGATATCATTACAACCGATTGATTCTTGTCTACTAGTAACTTTACAAATACATGGACAGGAATCAAAACAAACGGCCTCAGCACGTTCGAAAGAAGTGTTGCGAAGGTACACTCCCGTTTCGTTTTACTCAATATTTGAGTACAATTGTATACCATCTCTTTTTCTCACACGGAAATGTTACTCAATTTTCGTTAAAAAGTGGATTAACTCAATTTTTGAGTAGATCTACTTTTTCAAAAATTGAGTAACATTTCCGTGAGAGAAAAAGAGATTGTTTACAATTGTACTAAAAAATTGAGTAAAATGAAACGGGTGTGTAAGGCTCAATGACGCATCTCCCGCTACTGAAAAAATATTGAGTAAGATACGTTTCACAGCGATTGCAACACTATCGTTCCATTCTACTCAGTGGCAGAGTAGAATTGTATTCCTTTCTCTTTTAACGTAAGACTACGTTTCTCTTTTCTATACCGGGTTCATTTCAAAATTTTGAAATATGAGGCGTTACGTCAAAGTGAAAGGTTTTTGAACGCTAATAACTCTCGTTCGACCCAACAGAATGACTTCATTTAAACATTAGTTGATCAGAAAAACATACAAAATTTTTGCATCGACTTTTCAATTAAGTGGCATTAGTATAATTAGTTCAATTTTTAACTGAAATATACCATACTTTTGTTCCAATACAATATTGCAGGTTGAAAATATGGTTTCCCTCTTCGGGTCCTCAGAAACGGGTAACAGGTGGTTCAAATTGTTTTATTATTATTAACTAACTTCTATGAGATGTAAAAATTGGATGATACCACAATAACACGGTCCTACGTGAACATCGCGGTTATATCCCTGTGGGTTATCTCTTATTTTTCAACACGGTTTCCAGTAAAAAGAGGGAAAAGAGATTGGAAACAAAGAATGAAAAGGAGAATGAATTCATCTTACCAAAAAGAGATAGTACGATCAAGTTGAGTAATATTCATTTAGAACTCAAGTTGATTCTGGCATTCTTCTGACGATTTTTGAGGTGTACTTTTTTTCTAAATAAATTCAAATAATGTCAAGTTCAGGAGAAGAAAACATAGACCACGGAGTCATCAATGGAAAATTTAGCATTTATTTGGAATTCTGTTTGAATCACTACCAGTCAATAATAGCCTTCACTACCAGTCAATAGTATCGACTGACTTTGAAAAGAATTGCAAAGCAAACTTGTACTAGGTGGTGTGAAAAATAACCTTCTTGAGAATGAGAAAAAAAATCCTGGGAAGTGTGATCTGTTAAGTGGAATACCTGCAACTAGAAAATGAGAAGAAAGATCAATATTTTCTATTTAATTCCTACTATCTTTATTGATAGTATTGACAAAAAAAGGCGCATTTTGGTTTTTCATTCAACTAAATTAAGACACAAAAAACAACATTAGTTGTCAGGTGAAAGAAAAGTGCGCTATTAGTCTTTGCCTTTAGAATATCTCTATTATTATTTTTTTTATTTTGTTATAGACTTTTTTTTTTAATTACAACAAACCCCGCTAGTATCAACGCTTAATGTCTATGCCTTTATCTAAAAGTACTACTACGTGGCAGAAGAATAAAAGTGTAGTACATGAAACGCTTTTACTACAGAAATTAAAATGTAAAATAACCACTCTGCCTGCATATTTCATTCCACGAGTCAATCAGAATCATAAACTGCTGTAAGAAGCATATCATTGTTTGACGTGCAAATCACGGCAGTATAGTCAGCGGGTGGATAGTCAAGAAGACGATGAAAATATTTCTTGGCTCAGGAAGTACTAGTACACCGGTCCCAAGCCAATGAGGTTTATACAGGTGGCGAAAAGCAAGGTGTTTGTCAGTATTAGTAACGAAAAATGGGAAAAAAAACAATCCATGATTTCGGGTAGTGACGTAAAACTCCAGAATCAAGCGAATGATAACAAAACAAGTTCACAAAAAGGCATTTTCCAGCCGCAACCTTTTTAAAACTACACCAATTACCGAAAATAAAGATTCCACCTTGTGATTTGCTGCTGTTGTAAATATTAGTTTTTGGAGATCGACGTCACGCATGTTTACAAAAAAAAACAGGCTGTATATCATCTCACGAACACAATGACAGTATTTTGCATTAAACTAATATATCTTAACCACTTCTTCTCCACCTGTTTAGACCTCATTGCTTCCAAGCTTAATGATTCGCTTCTTATAACGTAACTCTCACCAACACACCCTCAAGTATTGTTTAAAAATAACACAGCGAATCAAAACAACCAAAAAAAGATACTAGTACCGAAAGGTACAGAAAAGCGCAAGAATTATTGCAAGGTGTACATCGGACCTAGGGGTTCTGCAACAGTGAACCAATTTCGAATCGGTATAGTCAGTAGTTATTAAGCGGTCCCTCCGTGTCGATATCTAAACAAATAGTTTGTTGTCTTTGTTAGTCTGAAGGTACACTTCTATGTTACTTAGTGTTTAAGTTCGATCCTATTTTGCTTATATATTTTTTAGAGTACATGTCTCAATAATAACTATACAATCCTTTCCCTACCACCTTTTATGGATTGAAACGGTTTTCGTTTTCTTACATAACCTTTTTTTGTTTGAGAGGCAAAACGCCAAAGTAAACAAAAGAAAAATAGGTATTATAAGTATTATGAGGCAAATAATGAATGAACTTTAAAAAATTGAAAGCCTGTCTAATAAAAAAATAAAAAAAAACGTTAAATATTGGTTACGAGAGTTTCGTGGTGGGCGCAACTCCACTACCAATCAAGTCCGCAGCGGCAGGCCCTTCGATGCGTTTACAGAGGACAATGGCAAAAAAAAATCATGAAATGGTGTTGGCTGACCACAAAGTGAACCCAAGTAACACACACAACATCTTCTCAGAATTATTTATAACTGTTTGTTTTATAAATGTGTTAAAACAGTTTTTGGAAAACATATAACGTTCGGAGCGGTTTGAATGTCTCGTATTTCATATTTCACTCTGACTAACGATTGAGCTGAAGATATTGTTTCGCTGTTGCAAGTGGTTGTTTTATTGTTCTGTAAACCATTCTACTATACATTTATAGAACATGAACAGGACATGATTTTATTGATAGAAATTACATTACACCAACCATGTTTTGCAAAACACGTTATCTATTTTCATAGAGGTGAATTTGTTAAACAAGATTGTGGTTTCATTGCATACGGGAAGCAAATCATAGATACTCAGAACTGATTTTTCAACAATCGGAGTTGGCTTAGCAAACAAGCAACACACCTATCTCGCCAAGGACTAGTGTTCAAATCCCATGCTTGGCAAAGAAATATTTTTGCATGAGAATTTTTTTTCCATTTTATATTTCAACGGGTGGCAACTAAAATTTTGGAATTTCTTTCTCAAGCTGTCAAAAAAAGACAAACAAAGTTGAAGAAGATCTGATTTATTCAAATAAAAGATACATTGTCCATTGTTGAAAAAAAATTAGTGAACATTTGAAAACGGTCCGTAATCGGATGTTCGGCGAAGCTTCCGTTTGATGTCGGAACAGGAGCGTTGTACGGCCTCCATGTCAACTTTGCGAATGCATCTCTTGATTCTACCAATCAACTGTTTGCAATTCGTGGCTCTCCAGTTATTTTTGTACACCAAGGAACTCAAAACCCCGAAGAAATCTTCGATTGGGCGACACTGAGGCAGATTTGTCGGGTTGTGGTTTTTGGGTACAAATGGGATCGAATGGGTATTCTGGAACGATTGTGTTTTTATGGCGTAATGCGATGACGTTTTATCCGGCCAAAATACGTATTGTCCATCAGCATGATGTTTTTGTAGAAACGGGATCAAAATTTTCTTCAAACATTCGTTCTGGTACACATCTTGATTGATTGCCAAACCAGAAGGCTTGAACCATGGCTTAGAAATGCCTTTCTCGGAAATGGCAATGTACAGCGTCACTTTCTGTTCAAACTTATGTTTAAACCTATATTTTATGTTCGGAGGTGTAGTAGAACTATCCGTTGAATAGTATCGATCGTTTCCGGGAATCTGCATCTTCGAAAGAGGGAAGTAGCTTTCGTCGTCCAAAACAAAACTTTTTCCGGAATAATTTTTAATCAACCAACGGCATTGGGATTTCAGCGTTGAAATCTGTGCATCTGTATATTCCGGGGCTCGTGTCTTCTTCCGACACTTTATTCCGACTCTTTTCAATGTTTTGCAGATGTACTGGTGAGAACAGTTGAACTTTTTTGCGGCATCCCGTTGGCTCAGTGAATCCTTGTTGTTGAAGGCACGAGAAAGAGAACGATGTCCTTTTGCGTCCATAATTTTGGCTGGTCTTCCACTACCTTGCTTGCGAGCAGTTGTTGGGGATCTTAGGATATGGTAAACAGTCGAAGTCGCAACATTTTCGCTTTTAAAATGTTGTACCGTATACGTTTTGCCGAGATTTCTGTGCAGTTCGTAGAACTGTACCACGCGCTCGCGAAATACTTCTTGTTTCGACGGCATTTTGAGCAAAACTGAGCAAGCATAAACAAAACAGAAAATACTAGCAGAAAGAGGAGAGAAAGAGCTAACGCATACACACTCTTATTTCTCTCTGAGCTCGTTTGTTGTTGAGCATAGAGGCCTCGAAAAAATTCCAAAATTTTAATTGCCATCCGTTATTAGGCTTCTTAAGGGCATGCGGCTTTTTAAGTCATATTGGAATATGAAATAAGGTGTTAAACACTCATATTGATTACCTGTATGTGTCATTAGCTAGTACTATCAACTTGTTTATTACAAGCTGTGTTGCTTGGGTAGGTGCGTGAGCTAGCAGATGCCACAGAGATTAGTACTGAGCATACAAGCCATATTTTGGGCGAGATTCTGCATTTGAAAAAGTAATCCTGCCGCTTGGTGCCGCGTATACCCACTCCTGACCAAAAACACGAACGCGCGAGCACTTCGAAACAGTGTTTAGACTCCACAGTATTCACCCGAATTGGCTTCTTCGGACTACTATCTGTTCCCAAACCTCAGAAGATGCCTCAGCTCATCAATAAAAAAGAATCAGCTCACGCGAGGAAATCATTGACGCCGCGGAGGAGTATTCTGCAGACCTTCTGGAAAATTACTTTTCGGACGGAATCAAGAAGTTGAAAATCGCTGGAATAAGTATATCGAGCTGAAAGGGGACTACAATGAAAATAAAAAAAAAAAACATTTAATTTTCACCCCACCCAGTAAGTTTTACTTCCATTGCATTATCAGCTGAAGGCATTATCAAATAAATTCGAAACCGGATTTGACGATTGAAGACCAGCATTGACGGTAACTTACCATTAACAGGGTGAATAGATTTTTTGATAACTGAGCTGAACGTGCATTCGCGATCTGTCACAAATTAACGCCTTCATTTTACTCTTGAATATGTGGATGAATTGTTCTGCCTACCCATTTATAGCTGGATGGTACGGAGCACCCATCTTATGAAAGATTCCATTTAGCTTGAGGAACCTCTGGAACTCTGTAGAAGTGAACTGCACACCATGATCTGGCGAGTGAATTCAGTCTAGTGCTCCCAAAGTGAGTAATTCGGTCAACACCTTCTGGTGGCACTGGTGGCACATACACACAAATCCCTCGCATGATACATCCTTTCTGCAACGAGAACTCATTCTGGTCGATTCCAAAACGATCTCTGCCTTCTACATGTTTACCGTTCCTCAGACTTTGGATCAAAGTTTTGACTGTACAATCGGCTGCTGTTGATTTCGCCAGATCGTCAACTGTCAATGGCAACGTCTCGATAATGCTGACTTCCATTAGATCTACCTCTTCGATGATATTTTCCGGAGTCATCGCCTCAACTGGAAGCCTCGAAAACGCATCCGCATTGTGGTGCTCTTTTGTTGGACGGAACCTGATCGTATAGTTGAAAGACTGTAGAAATGTGGCGTAGTGTTGCATTCGTAGCGCAGCCATAGTCGGTAGACCCTTTGACTCTGAGAAAATTTGCTTCACAGGCTCATTATCGGTTATCAGTTGGAATTTTATCCCGTACAAGTACTGATAGAACCCCCGTATACCAAAAACTATGGCTACGCTTCACGGTCTACCTGTTTGTATTTTCTCTGTGTTTTGTTCAGAGTCTGTGACGCGTACTGGATCGGCCGCTCGGACCCATCTGGGAAGATGTAGCTAAGCTCAGTGCCGACTCCATAGCGAGAAGTATCAGTCATCAACACCAACGACCACACAGTATTGTAATGCACAGAGAACCTCTCAGACTGCATCTCTTCCTTAACCTTCCTGAAAGCTCCGTCGCAGAACTTAAAGACTGTATTCGATGAAATTTGGACACACGCAATTGTTCGTAACTTTTTAGCGTGTGGGTAAAAATTATTGAAATTTTAACTGAATGTATTTCATTGTGTTGTGTCAATTGTATAATGAGTTTCGTGAAAATCGGTCGAGTGATTTCAGTGATGGCTTCGAATGAAAAAATAGTGCGCCAACAAATTTTGGGCACTCACTTCGATAAACCCAAACGCTTCTCATCGATGGATCGGAAAACAGCTCGGAATCGCACATTCAACCGTATCTCATGTGATCAAAACGTTCAAGGGCCGTTAGACAACCAAGCGGAAAAATGGTAGTGGCACATCAAATCCGGAGAAGGCCAGGATGGTATTGAACCAATTTAAGCGTTGTCCCAACATTTCGATCAGGGATGTTGCGAAAAAGGCGAAAGTTTCAGTTTGTTTTGTGCAGAAAACAATGAAACGTTCTGGATTACATGTGTACAAGGTCCAGAAGGCACCGAATCGGAGCGATAAACAGAACTCGGTGGCCAAAACTCGTACAAGAAAACTGTACAGGGAGTGGCTCACAAAACCGTTCTGCATTGTGATGGACGATGAGACCTACATTAAAGCCGACACCAAACAAATGCCAGGACAGGAACACTACTTCGCCACCTCTAAGTTGGCCGTTCCGGAGAGTGTACGGAAGAAGAAACTGTCGAAATTCGCCAAAAAATTCCTTGTCTGGCAAGCGATCTGCGGATGTGGCAAAATGAGTCAGCCCTTCATCACCTCTGGGACCGTCAACGGACAAATCTACAAGGACGAATGCCTCTAAAAACGACTTCTGCCCTTCTTGAGATCTCACGATGGCCCGACACTGTTTTGGCCGGATTTGGCATCTTGCCACTATGCCCGGCCCGTCTTAGACTGGTACAAAGATAATAATGTAGTTTTTGTAACAAAAGACGTCAACCCTCCAAACACTCCGGAACTACGCCTAATTGAAAAATTTTGGGCAATCATGAAGGCAAAGCTCGTTAAAACTCCAAAACTGATAGAAAATGAACTTGAACTAAAGAAAGTGTGGTTCAATAAATCAATGATGTCAAAGTTTAACCATTTAGTAGTTCTTTATTTCCAGAAAGTTTGAAAAGAATCGGGCTCAAGGAAAATTTTTGGTGACCTATTTTGTGTGTCCAAATTTCATCATAGTTCCGGCAGAGAGTTTGACCTTAAACTCTTTGTAAAGTGAATGCTTCCCCGTACACCTTGCAAAACGCCCTCCAGACGATTTCACAGAATCGCAGCTGCCTCATGGTTTGTTTAATTTGATTAGTAGTCTGATTATCTGAGACCCGTATTGGTAATGACTCCAGAATCCGGATTCTATAATGCAAGAAAACCAAAAGATGCTAGCGTCTCTTGGTCCCTGATCGAGCAATGCTCGTTCCCTCTGATCAAGAGGGGGACGAGCAATAAATCCTTATAATCCTCGAACTTGATCACCTGATCCAAGTTCTGCTCAACTCTCTCAAATTCTTACTAATTCCTTGGAAAAACGTGGTAAATTGAACAAAGCTTACGAGACAAGCATTTTCTGATAGCGAATAGTTTTGCTCCGGGATTGGTCTAAGAGGATACACAATTCATTTAAAATACATATTTAATCTGAAGTTCCACTTCGGAGACACATACATTCTTAGGACTCATCACAGAGGAAATAAGGCCACTTCCTATTGCGCGTGCCAAGTCTTTTCCTTGCAGATGAACAGTGGAAAAAAAAGGCTTGAGTCGGTTGACTATGATGCACCATCTCACCTCGCAGTGTCCTTTCAATCCATTTCGGTTACTATTAGCAAAAAATAATCCAAAGAAAAACGTAGTAATTCAAGCTTTAGTATGACGAAGACTCTAGGGTTGAACAAATACTGATCTACGTAATATATATATATACTTGAAAAAGTAGATCCGATGCGCTGGATTAGTTGTCCAAGCCTGCAATCGATCCGATGGCACCAGTCCAATTGGTACTGAGCCTATAAAAGATATACAGAAATTGTGGAATAGTGGCGATTTATATATCAACATAGACTCCTCTTAGCTCGATACAGTGGACCCAGCGATGCTCGAATATTCTTCAACCCATCTGAACAATACATTTTCTCGGTCTGCACAGAAGGCTTCTGTGGTGGCAATGACCTTTTCATTTGAATCAAGTTTCTGCACTCCGAGTACTTTTTAAAGTTTGGAAACAAAAGGAAGTCGCACGGGGCAAATTCTGTAGAATGCGGTTGATGCGTCAGCGTTTTGTCATCTGATTTTAAAAGGAATTTGATGATGAGAAATCGTTGAAGTCTGATTCGCCATTACTCTTATCACTCAAACGTTTGTGATTAGCGATAGTTGATGGACATGTTGACAACTCTCGGGATATTTCAAATCTATGGTAAACAAAATCCTGTAAAATGAGAAAAAAATGTTGTATTCAGAATTTCAGTTGCTATCCGATTAATTTCTGGAATCACTGCTCTTTCATACTGTAAGGAAACCCCCCATCCAAATTTGCAATCGAAAATTCCTCTTGGAAAGGTGACTGACAGAGAAGCAAAAGTCCTTCACCTCCCCATACTCCTCTCTACTGGAAGATTCATCTCTGCAGATGGAATTTCGATAATTTGACAATCTGATTACCGTCGTGCCTGTCGTAGATATACACACAGAAACACACACACACAAACCGGAACACCTTTTCTTTGCTCGAAACACACAGGACCGACGGCCGACTGCTACCTTTTGCCAAACGAGATCCTTTCACATCAGCAGCGGAAACCTCTCCACCCCCCATTCATGCTGACATCCGGTCAAGTTGACAGTCGTCGTAGTTCATGGCAACCGCTGGGCGTTCAAAATCCAGCCGTACACGGAAAGGGTTTATCAACCGAATGTAAACAGTGGCGTCTGATGTCAATTCCTCTATTTATTGTTGGTTTGACTGAAAATGGTTGCAGTGCGAAGGGATGGATTTCGTGTTGTTACCAAACAACTTGTCTATTAGAGGAATACATTGGGAAGCGATGAGATTTATAGGGGGACAGTAGCGCTTCATGGTTTTCGGAAGATACTACTGAAATGAACAGCTAAAATGGTCAACAAGACAATTTTTGCGACAATTTCTTTCTTCATGAACAATTCTTAAAAACTTGTGCAAATAGACTTATGTATCTGATTTTGTAAACAACGAGGCGAACAAAGATTCAAGCATAAATTCCTCAAAACTCTCAGCGGCCTCGTGCAAGCTAACATTTCCATCATGTTAGGGAAACTTGGGATATATAAGATTTGGTTTAAGGACATAATATCAAGATGTTAGGGATCTGGAAATGTAAGTTTAAGATTTTTCGTACTAATTCCCATACAAACTTTGAATAGCGTGTGCAAAGCCAAATTAAAACCAAATGTGTTAAAAATTTTTGGGGACTATCAGGACCCAAATTGGCGTCGATTAAGCTTAGGAGAGCAAATATTTCGAATTTTGCATCAGCCTATTGAACATGCACCCTCCAATCTGCAATTTCCTCAAATTGTGCTGGATGCCGTACCTCCAAGTTGTGTCGTACGCTGTCGACAGATCGAGTGATGCTATTAAGCAGTGTTCGTCCCGGTTGGGCAGTGTTCTATCCGACTCCACCAAGTTTGTGTCGACACCTTCATCAGCTCTGAAGGCGTGTTGTCTCTTATCCAGCAGTCGGTTCGACTACAGCTCAGGCGTTAATCTACGGTTTACGATACGCTCGAACACATTCGCGATACAGTTGGTTAGTGTGACCGTTTGGATAGCTGCCGGTCCTGAGTCGGAAGAATTTGACTTCAGAATTGGCACTATTATTACGCCAGCTGAGAGGAAATACACCACTATGCCAGACTCTGTTTAGCAGTTCCAGTAACGCGATCTTGACGGATGATCTCTCACAAGCGACTGAGCAGCTAACTGCCAACAGCATCAATGCGGACGACGAGATTAGTGTTGTTCAGTTCATCGATCGCATACTGTCAGCGGCAAAAGCTAGCACCAAATGAACATCAGTGGTGGCATTAGGAGGTAGAAACGGCGATTAAGATACAATGAAAATAGCTAAGAGCGCTGGAACGTAGCAGAGCAGCAGGAACGAACACAGTGGATGTACAGGGTGTCTCACAATATGTGTCACTAAAACAAAATGGAATTACAGCAAAACAAAAATAACCAAATCCTAGCATTTATTTTTCATTTGAAAGATATATGTTATAGAAATAAACCATATTAGTTCAATTCGAATTTCTTGCTCTTTTCCTTGATAAAATTGCACAAACGCTTTGTAAACTTATCGCAGCAAACACGCACGATTTCCTGAGGAATTTGTTCCCAAATATCAACGAAATGTTTCTTGAATCGATCTAAAGTTAGCCCTTTCGTAGGGCCTATATGTTGAAACATATAACCCCAAATAAATTAGTCAAGTGGGCTGAGATCCGGTGAAGATGCAGGCCATTCTTCGCTTGTGATGAAATCGGGAAAATTTTCCGCGCACCACGCTTCTATCTTTCTTGCCTTGTGAGCTGAAGCTGAGTACTGTCGGAAAAAAAATTGGTGCATTCCCATACAGCATTAAAGCATGAGCAAGCGGATGGTTCTTAAAAACCTGCTCGATGTAATATTCAGTGTTGATTTTTACGTTAGGTTGATGATGCAGAGGAAGGATGATGAAAAGAAGAGGAAGTTTTCCTTTTCGTAAAACGGCGCCCAATACTATGGTATTCGATACATTCTGATAACGTTCTACAGCTAGTTTATCTCTTGAAATATTGGACTTTTGTCATACATACGATGATTTTATTGATTATGACAGTCCTGAAGAAGGAAGAGCTTTTCATTCGAAAATAAAATCTCGCAGTCACCGGTCTGAACCAAGAGATTTTTGCTTCTTTGGACCCTGGTTTGCTTTTGACGCTCCGTCAACCCGTGAACCTGTTATTTCTTGTACGGCTTGCATTTCAGATCATGTCTGAGGAGCCTGTTCATTAAAGCAGAGGACATTTGAAATCTTTTGCTCAATAAACGGCCAGATACGGCTGGATTACATATTATTCGCTCCCTCACACATTTGATGTCATTCTTCGTTCTGGCAGATTGTCTGGCACCTCCTTTGTGTTGAATATGGACATTTCCATTTTCTTTCAACGGTCTCAAAGTACGAAGAACAGAACGCTTACTCACTCCGAACTGCTTAAGGCTATTGAATATCTGACACGGTCTAAACTTTTGCAAATGTAATTTGAAAACTTGCTCCCGTATGTCGTGTAGCTGATAAATTAAAAACAAACGGAATCGTTTATTTATCATCAGCAATAAGTTGTCAAAAGAATACACTCAAAACGGGTATAATCAATTCCGCTGTTGAAATAACCCAGTTGAAATTAACGAAGACTAAAAAAAAGGTGACACGTATTGTGAGGCACACTGTATTGAAACAGTTCCCGGAAGCGAAGGTGTTTCTGTTCAAAATCTTCCAAGAAACAATTTCGAATTTCGATATGTCAAACGGTGAAGACTGAGTGGCAGGAAGACAGATTCACTTTGCAATTGTGGCGCAAGTAAAGTAAAGGAAATGCAACTTCTTCATAGGAAAAATTATCTAACTGTTTAAAGTTTAGTATTCCAGTAAACACAATAGTTATCACAATACGTTGACAGTAGTTATAGATAGGGAATTGGAAGCTCATCTTAAACACGTCTAAAGCCGAAATTTCTTAGTTGCCATATGATATTTCACCACTGAATTACCTATGAACAAGAAAATTCAATCAAACATACTCTGTAGTTGGCAAATTGATTTGATCGTCCTGAAAAGGGCGGGTTTTAGTTGTTTACGGAGGGAACATGGTTGCGGTTGGCGATTAAAATTTTTATCTCAGTCTTCTTGGGCTGCATACTCGAGAAAAGTTTGTTCAGCTATTCGTCGTTGGATGGCCAACTGCAGCTGACGTGGGATGATTCTGGTCTTCTTCGCTTCACGGGCGGCGATTTCTACCAACTTGCTCTGCGAACACGTCTATCGCTTACGGATGCACAGCGAGAACTGATGGTTGGTCGGACGTCCCCATATCTTTTATAATCGCTGGCACGGTAACTGTGGCAGTATGAACGAACTAGAGCGTGGCGTAAATATGTCATTTTAGACCAATAGCATTGGACGTTTAGAGTGCTTTCAGTACTTTTAAATTAGTTTAAGCAATTGTTTTGAATTAAGTAAGCAACAAGGATTCAGCATTGATTTTCTACTTTTCGAATGAAATACTCACCGTAAAATTTGTGAAGGCCAGAGAGGAGATATTATTGTTCAAAATCTCCAAACCTGCGTTTGGTAATGTGTGTAATTTCTGCAAAATGAAACGCAGGTATGTGTATCTTATTAAATCGTTAGTTTCTCCCATGGTTTTTCTTTCTGCGTTGAAGCATTCCATAGACGAAATATTTAACGTCAAATTACGCCATATCCTGTCAGTTTGAACGTAATTTTCTCTAGCATAACCCATTCTTTTAAGAAGGGGTTCAAACTTCTATCAGACCATGCGGCTCAACCGAGAAATACACATTTTGTGTTTTATTAGCCTGGATAATTCTCATGTTTGGTTGAAATTTATGTTTAATTTAACGAGAGCCAACCCCCCCCCCCCCCTCCCCCTGCCCCATCAGAGAAGGTAGTGGTCTTGAACCTAGATAGAAAAAAATCCAGCCTCCAAAAAACTCCACATGCCAAATTTAGTTCCGTTTCCTTAATTAGTTCCTGAGTTATTCAAAAAATTGTGTTTTATTTGTATGGGAACCCCACTTTCCAGATAAGGACTATTTTCTGGATTCAAACCTCCAAAGAAACATTTGTTGCCTCCAAACCTACACATGCCAAATTTGGGTGCATTTGCTTGATAAGTTCTCGAGTTATGTAGAAATTTGTGTTTCCTTTGTATGGGAGATCCCGCCTTTAAAACGGGGAAGGAGTCTCCTCATTATAAGAACCTTCTTCGGCCCCGAAACCAAAAAGAAAAAATCATAACAGTAGGGATATTTCTTATGAAAGGCTTTAATTTGCGTTTCATTTGTATGAGAGCTCTTACTTCCAGAGGGAGGCGGGGTTACAAACCACCACAGAAACATTTCACGCCTTCAAAAATTTGGTTCCATTTGCTTGATTAGTTATCAAATTAAGCAAAAAAAATCTGTTTCACTTGTATGAGAACCACCCCTTACTGATTGGGGAGAGGTCTCAAATTATCATAGAAACGTTAATTGTTTATTAAAACACCAACATGCTAAATTTGTAGCAAATTTTCCTTTGCTTGATTGGTTCTCGATTTATGTAGAAATTTGTGTTTCATTTGTATGGGAACCCCTCCCCCCACTCTTCTCCCTTTTCAGTCGAAGTAAGAGTCTTAAACCATAATAAGAACCTTCTCTGGCCAGAAAAACCCAACAAAAAATCATGACAGGAGGGATAATTCTCAATTTGTGTTTTATTTTTATGAGACCCTCGCCCTCCTCCCTCCCTATCAGGGAGCGGAGGGGTTTTGAACCACAGTATAAAAATTACCTCCAAAAACTCTCACATGCTAAATTTGATTCCATTTCCTTGATTAGTTCTTGAGTTATGCCGAAATTTGTTTTTCATTTGCATGGGAGCCCCCCTTTTTAGAGGCGAGAGGGGTCTCAAACTGTCATAAAAACCTTTTCCAGCCCCAAAAACCCCTCCATGCTAAATTTCACGCTGATCGGTTAGGTAGTCTCCGAATCTATACGGTTCATACCGACAGACAGACACATAGAAATTCATTTTTATACCTGTACTAGCTGATCCCGGTGCAAGCGTTGCTACGCCTGTAACTAAAAGAAAGCTTTTTTTTTACTAAGGGAACGTCCATTAATTACGTAACGTAAAAAGTGACTTTATAACCCCCCCCCCCCTTGTCGAGTTTTTTTATGGATCATCAAATTTTTTGTATGGATGGTCACGTTTTTCAAACAACCCCTCCCACCTCCCCCTACCACCCTACCACGTGACATTATTAATGAACCTTCCCTAAGAAGGGGTTTTTAGACAATAAACAATAATTCATTATCAAGACGATCAATGTCCCGATGAGAGAGTTGAGGATTTTCCAGATGCTTGCGCAAAATCAATTCGCGGCGTTGGTTTTTGGGCTGACACCATTATTTCCAATTTTCGAAAAAATGACAGCGATGAAAATACAAAAGGAAAAAAACACTCAACTATTTCTACTCAAATTATCACGTGAAAATACCCAATGGATAATTTTATACAGCTTTTTTTTTCCGTGATGCAAGTTGATGTGGGACACCCTTTACCTCAAAAGAAATACAGTTTGAGATCAAGGATGGAATTCAATTTGTTGAATTTTAACTGAAACTCGAAACTACGATATTGAACCTTTGTAAAATCTTAGTTGATCTCCCAATCGAGGAATGTGTTACATTTGATTAGATACATTTGATTTGAAAATAAATCGATTGATTAATTGAACATTTTCTTCCATCCAGTTCAAGTATCCAAATTGAACACAGCCCGTTAGGAAAATTATCGAGAGCTGAAAATCAAAACGGTCATCATTAACATTTGGCCCATAGGCCAATTTCACATGCCAGGATGGAACTATTTCCCGTTGTGCCAGGCCAAGTGCGTGTTTTGCGTGTCTCCTGGGGTACCCTTATCAAGTAACATTTCATCGATGAGGGGCCTCCTCGCTGTCATCGTCTTCTTGTCTCTGCCGTTGCTGCTCAGATGTTGCTGATGGTCCTCCTGTCAGGATGCTGATGGAAATGGACAATATTGCCTGTGATGATAAGGCAGAATGTTTGGAGAGTGGGCGGACACTTGCCAACTCCGACAATAGGCGTAGATCAGATTTTTTCCCCCTCCTCCCATGTGCGAAGGAAGGAAGTTCAACATGTTTCGTTTAATTTCATTAATTGTTGCTCGAGTGGAGTCACATTTTGCTGGCTTGGTTTGGAAGAATTTCCCTCGTTATCCGTCGGATCAAGTGGAATTTGACTCGCATTCAATGCATTCCGGATCGTTTACAAGGGGGCTTTGTTTAATTAAAATTCATGTTCAGCCTGTGTCGAGTCAATTGGATTTTAATTCTGATGAAATTAATTTTTGCAGATTTTCGACGTCAATGGTCGTGTGCTAACCACGTTCGGCAGCGAAGGCTCGGACGAAGGGCAGTTCAAGTTCCCAAGGTAAGTGGAAAATGGTGAATTTAAATTTTGTATGTGGTTTTACTGCAGTATTCGTAAGAACGATTGAATTGAATTACGTTTCACATGATATTGTTTAGAAAGCTGGTGCGCAGAAAATAAATTGGCGGTTGATGTCTTCGCGTAAATTCTTCATACGGAAGATTTGATGATTAAGAAACTAATCACATGAAATAACTCTACGAATGTTTGATATTATCTTGAAAAAAGTGTTTAAATAAACTCTATAACTTTTGACGTTTGCTAGCTATGGCATTGAAACACTTTCAACAGTCTTTCACAGTGGAACCATTCTTATAATTATAACCAAGTTATAATCAATTTACTACAACTAATTATGATCGTAGTGTGCTACTTGGGAATATTTCGGCAATAATAAGTTTGGGTTGTGAACGTTGCATTGTTTTGGAAATACGAGCCTTAACCCAATAGCGAGCAAACGACCGACAATGGGTGAAAAGCAGTGTCAGCATAGTGGCTGATTCGGATTTTAGGCAATTTAATTTGCATTTTTATTTGCTTATGCTTTAGGGGGAGTATAGTTGTTCTTACAGCACACCTTCCCCCCTTTTTTTGAATGATGTAATGGAAGTTTAATGTAATGAAATCATTCACTCCTATCCCAAGTAACATAGCCAAAACCATCTAGCATTATTAAGTCTTATTAAAGTTTTATTAAAGCCACTGAAATCAATTCAGTTATATTATGGCAGCAAGAGATGCGAATACGTTTCAAATTTTAGTCAGGTTTATAAGAACCTACACAGCTTCTTTTTACAACGATATTAAAACCTTTGACTTCTAAAAATTCCTTTTACTCCTATCAAAGGTTTTATTTTTGACTTTATAAACTCATAAAATGCTGTTTTGAAATGCCGTTGTAGGACTCATTTGTATTATCTTATTATGGTCAGTTGAAAAAGCATTTTAAAACTATTTTGCCTCCAATAAATGCATTAAACGGCTAATTGGCATTGAGGAAGGCTACCAAGCGACCAAATAGTTTTATGGTAGTCATTGCTAAGATAAATTGGCTTTTTGGCAAAACTGTGATTTCTTGCAATCGCTATATTGGAATATATGAAATAATTAAAATGTGGAAAAATAAATTCATCAAATTTTAAATGTAATACAAAACATTTTTGAATGTAGTTTTATTAACAAAGCGGGGAGGAGTGCTATACGGCTGGAATAGAACTGAAACTGTTACTTGGGCGGAGTACTTGGACAGCTACGGAAGGTGTGTGATCGTGTGGAATGCTGTCTATTTTGATCCAGGAATGCACGCTGCAGACGGTCAAGAGAGTTGCCGGTAGCTTCAGGCAGATACCTAACCGTACCTCGTCCGAGCATGCCGCGAATAATCCGGGCTGTATCGTGCTACAACCGTGCAGTCAGGCAAAATTGTCGTGCCGGACTATCGACCGTTACAAATGTAAGGTAAAGTGACTCGCAAATCGTTCGATCGACAGCCAGGAAGTACTGGATCGGGGGAAGCGCGATCCCGGAGGCCGCGACGACGATGCTGACGAGAGTTTGACCGCGTGGTTTCAGGCGACAACGTAACCTATCGTCCGAGATGCCGACTACAAGCTGCTATCCGGCGACAGGCGTGCTATACGGCCCAAAAACGAAGCGGGACTATCGGTCGCGGTAGAGTAGTGTGACTCAAGCGCGACGATAAACATGTACGACGGCTCGCAAAGCACATACCCGAGGCCGTGCACGACGATGCTGTACCTGTGGCTTGGCTGGCGTAATGGTCAACGAAGCCTCCGGCGACTGCCGACCACAAGCAGCTTCCGGGACAGTGTGTTTGAATAAACGGCATGCCGTTCGGTGAAGGTAGCACGGTATGTTCACAACACGATACTGTCTGCAGTCCGCAAAGAAATATTCGGCTTGGCTTTGCCATCTACCTGTGGCTTGAAAAGCCATTTGGCGCTGCCGTACTGCCAGCCAAGACATTTACGTGCAGGTGGTGTCCCGAGGACAAACGTCTGCTGCCTTTCCCAACGAACCACGGTTGCTCCGCCGCTATCGAGCTGATACTGGGCATCTTGCCATTAGCGGAACCTAAGAAGACCATGAGTGGTACGCCGCCAAGGACGTGCAGCAGTTCCCAAGGACAAGAACTGGCTCTCTGCGGCGCCAGAAGGTCCGCCGACAAGCGTGGCTGTACTGAAGTCTGATTGGCAGGAGCGAAGCGTAAAGAAGCCCGGCAATTCGGCATTTGGACGAGCGGCAGCCTGACGGCAACGGCTTTCGCGGCGAAGAAGGTGGACTAAGGTGGACTTGTACAAGAAATCTGATTTGACCTGGTGAGCAAGCGTATGGCACCGGCATTTACACGCGTTTTGGCTTGAGCGGAAGCCCGACCAGTATCGACCCTTTATGCTAATGCTCCGCACCAGCACTTCGACCCCGAACTTTATGCATCATATAAGATCTTGGAATAAACGGCTTCGCCGATTTACACGCGTTTTCCCTTGACCACCAGACTGCATCACCCTTTATGCTAATGCTCCGCACCAGCACTTCGACTAGCTTTTATGCATCATATAAGAACTTGGTAAGGTTGTCTTAAGTTATCGAATATATACCGCAACTCTATACATACCCGGATCAAGAATGTCCAACATCGATTCAGGAAGTGTGAGAACTTTTAACATTTGTTATCGGAAAATTCCTGGACCACAGTCCAAAAAACAGGAGAAAGACCTAGGAAAGAAAACAACGGATAGAAGCCTGGCACGGAAGCGGAACCGTGGTGAGGCCTTCAACGTGAACACCGAAGAGTCCAAGTACTCCGCCCAAGTAACAGTTTCAGTTCTATTCCAGCCGTATAGCACTCCTCCCCGCTTTGTTAATAAAACTACATTCAAAAATGTTTTGTATTACATTTTAAAATTTGACGAATTTATTTTCCACATTTTAATTATTTGTATATTCCAATATAGCGATTGCAAGAAATCACAGTTTTGCCAAAAAGCCAATTTATCATGTAATGACTACCATAAAACTATTTGGTCGCTTGGTAGCTTTCCTCAATGCCAATTAGCCGTTTAATGCATTTATTGGAGGCAAAATAGTTCATAAACGATGCTTTGGTCAAGCTTGGTAGCTTTCCTCATGCCAATTAGCCGTTTAATGCATTTATTGAGGCAAAATAGTTTTAAAAATGCTTTTTCAACTGGTCTTAATAAGATAATACAAAATGAGTCCTACAACGGCATTTCAAAACAGCATTTGCAGTAGAGTTTGTAAAGTCAAAATAAAACCTTTGATAGGGAGTAAAAGGAATTTTAGAAGTCAAGGTTTTAATATCTGGAATTTGTAAAAAAGCCGTGTAGGTTCTTGCAAACCTGACTCAAATTGAAACGTATTCGCATCTCTTGCTGCCATAATAAAACCGAATTGATTTCTAGTAACATTCATAAAACTTTAATAAAACTCAATAAAGCTGGATGGTTTTGGCAATGTTACTTGGGCGGGGTCCTCAAAATGATGTGCGGTGATGCTAAGCTTGAGGATCTGAGAGCCGAGAGCTTAACAAGGATACAAAACTGAATGGCCCAG
The DNA here is from genome assembly GCA_034211315.2 of Aedes japonicus. NCBI lineage: Eukaryota > Metazoa > Arthropoda > Insecta > Diptera > Culicidae > Aedes > Aedes japonicus. Next base: position 162,477 of record JASCZW010005834.1, read on the forward strand.
TCTATAAAAAGCTGGGCGAACAAGCCTTGGGAGCGGGAGTGGAGGTGCGTGCCGTATCCACGATAGTGACTCTCAAGTTTAAAACCTGGACAAGAGCATGGAGGCTAGTGAAATCACCACGGCCATCTGGACAAGAGCATGGAGGCTAGTGAAATCACCACGGCCATCTAGGCCCAGTGTGGAGTTGAGGTAGCCACAACAGCCATACGGCTGGGAACCAAGTGGCCACGATACGGCTGGCAGTTGCCACCGTGGACTCTGCCCTAAAAGTGTCGAAACTCAAGGTGAGGTAGTCCGTTTGTTCACTGAGTTTGCATGAGTCACCAAAACCATGTTTTTTTTTTATTTAAGACGGGATTGAAAATCTGCAACCAGACTCCTAAAGAACTCATGGAAAGAACCCCTGCCTTAAGGCCTGGACTCTCCCCGGAACCATCTTTTGGTATTACTTCGGGGAGAAAGGCTATTGTGCTTTTTAAGCACCCACTATGTCTAACTACTTAGGGCTTCAGTAGTTAGGTGGTTCTTGCGACCTGCCGTTGGTCATTTCGCCATTTTTGTTGAAGATCGATGGAAAATCTAGGAGGCTGCTATGCATTCCGCGTCCCAAATGTCCCGGTCTTGGCACATCATCTAGACCAAATTATCCAGAGTCGTGTCGGTCTTTCGGTTGTCATGCTGGATCCCGGGCCGTTGAAGCGAGGACATGCGAGGACATATTTGTGCAGATATTGGCTTACGCAGCCATGCTCTCACAAAATCTGCTTTAAGTGGAAGTTCACGTTATAGTGTCACCTACCAACCCACCCGGTTAATTCCGGGATTAGTCGATGGGTCCACCGACCTTTGGTCAAGTTGTCCAATTCCCTTTGCCACTTAACCTTTGCGGCTCTAGTGGTTTTTCGAATACCTCCTGTTCCACGTTATTTGAAGCACTCTACATCCTCTTTTTGACTATGCCTATTGACAGCATCCCCGCTAGAACGCAGACCGCGTCGCGTGATAACGTTCGGTATGCACTAACTACTCTTAGGCACATAAGCCTGTGCGTACTCTCTAACTTACTAATGTAGCTCTCAAGGAGATGATCCATGCCGGCCTGCCATACCTAAGTATGGTCAGGGCGACACTGGCCGCTGAGCTATTCGACACCATGCGGGATAATGCCGATATAGCCATAGAGAATTTCTTGCAGGTGCAGTCGACGTGGCTGATAAAGGACAGTTTATCGTCGGTTATGACCCCCAAGTACTTCAAAAATCTCTTCGATTCAATTGAGCATTCACCTGCACTAATCCTTTGTACGCGTACCCAGGAACCTGAAGGCATTGGAGCTAGTCGGCGATTGCCACCTAACTATAGCCTTATTAAACGCATTTCTCACGTCAAGGGTGACCACTGCACTGTAGCGGACTCCTTGCCTCTTGAGCTGGATTGCCACTTCAGTTGTCTTGGCGACGGACAGAATGGCATCCACCGTCGACTTCCATTTTCGGATGCCAAACTGGTTGTTAGACAGACCACCTATACCCTCCATATATTTTCAGTCTGTTGAGGATAACCCTCTCAAGCACCTTACCCGCTGTATCCAATAGGCATAAAGGCCTATATGCCGGTGGATCCCCTGGTGGCTTCCCTGTCTTTGGTAGCAACACTAGGGTCTGAATTTTCCAGGCATTCGGAAAGACGCCCTCGTTAAGACACCTTGGCATCACCACTCTGAACATTCCGGTCCCGGCGCTTTGTTCACCTTTAGCGACTTTGCTATCGCAATGAGTTCGTCATTTGTCACCGTTGTCTCATCTCCCCTTTCTTCTTTCATCTTTTAGCATTTCAAGCTTATTGGCTTCACAATAAACTTATGTTAGTGCCCTCAACTTAGTGTTCTAAACGCACTTCCTCCGGTATAAATTGAAAGTTTTCGATGCCAGGCACCATTTTTGCATAAGTAGGATTGCATAAGTAGGATTTTTTGCATAAGTAGGATAGTACAATCATACCCTATGCCCAGGGAGTCGATAAACTTCCTTACTGAAAAATGCCTAGACCAAACTGAGAATCGAACCCAGCCACCTCCAGCATTGTGTTGCTTTGTAGCTGCGCCTTTACCGACTGAACTAAGGGAGATCCAGATGTGTCGTTATCAAAGCCCACGCGGTTATGGATGTTCGGCTGAGCCACCCACCCTTCCGTCGCTATGACAGCGTTAGGGTCTGGGATACTGGAACGCTGGCCATGGGACAAATCTACGGCGGCGGGAAGCCATGGACTCGAGGCGTGGTTCGGAAAGAGTCCCCCAACCTGCAGCAACTCTGGTGATTGCTCGGTTGGAGCCGCCATCGTTTTGGCCATAACTACCCGGTAGGCGTCACCACACGGATTCGTATTGGCCTTCTGACACAGGTTCTCAAAGCAGGCTCGCTTGCTGGCCTTTATCTTCCTCTTTAGCACGACCTTCAAGGCACCTCTCGCTCGATTCTATCGGTGTCGAATAGCGCTCTTTGTATCCTCCGTCTTGCGCTGGCAAAAGTCAAGTGTAATGGAATTTGCGCGGGCAAAAGGAATGGAATAACTCCACCATAGGTTAGTAGACTCACAGATCCCAGAGATATCCGGATCGGTTGTTCGTTGACACCGGCAAGGTAACTTCCACCTGACGCAGATCATGTATCACACACATACTTCTACAAGATTCCGTTTGTAGATTTTCTTTTCCGAAAGATGAGCGCACACACACAAAAAGACACACACACACACACAAAAAGACACACACACACACACACACACACACACACACACACACACAAAATTACATCGAAAACATTATTAATAGAAACATTTTACTGCACTAACTACACTGCACAGTGGTCCACAATGCAAATTTAGCTGGATAGATACGTTTTCATTTTTAATTTGAAGTTTTGGAGCAAAGTTGTCTTCTACAAAGTGGATTTTAATAATCAGGCCGTTCTTTTGGTATGAATGAAAACTGTGGTCGTTTTTAGAAAAGCTTTTCTTTTAATGTTCATTGATTATCAAGATTATCCGCCGTGGGCTGGTTCATCTCCCGTCGTAGTCACTCAAATACCTTTTGGGTATTTTTGTAACTTTTCCGGGGGTGAGATTCGAACTCGTGACTTAGCCGTGAGAGGTATGGATGTTAACCACCACACCGGAGTCGCCTCCCGTTTTTAGAGAAATCGAAAATCTAACTTTTTTATTTGCAGAAATAATGGCGTATATATTTCGGAATAATTGTAAATGAGAAAACTTTAAGCAACTTTGATTGAACAAATTTTTGTTTAGCTTTTGAAATGGCCGAATTAGATTAACTATTCTAACGTAGCTTAGGGTGGCTCTATTAAATACAATTATTCCACACAAACTTTTTTAATTGCAAGTTTTTTTAGTCTCTTCTTCTGAAAATAGTGAAATAACTCAGAAATAATATCGGAAGTAGAAACAGTTTTCCTTTGATAACTGAGGGTGCCTCTACAAAAAAAAAACAAGTTTTTTGCTCTAACGTTTTTATTTCAAATTTGCCAACAAAGTTTTTTCCTAGTGATTTTTAGAACATAAAAGGATGCAACTTTTGACTTACGAATTTTGCCGATATTTTTACCGTTAGCGAGCTACTTACGATTTTCTTATAATATTACGCCCTTTTCAAATATGTTTGACTCAATTTAAAAATAAATTACCTATCTCAAGTGTTGAGATTTAATATGCAGAAATATAAAACCTTCCAAATGCAGTTGAGAAATATGTTTTCTGTCCGCCCCCACCACAGGTATCAATATTTAAAGAAATCGTAATTTTTTTACAAAAACGATAAAAACTTTGGTTTAACTTGCGATACCGACAATTTTTAAGAACATCAAAAGTTGTATCTTTTAATTATCTAGAATCAATGCGAGTACAATTTTGCTGAAAAAGAAAAAAAAACAGTTAGATTTCTATAGCGACACCCTAAACTACGTAGGAAAAATTACTTTAATTCGGTCATTTCAAAAGTGATAGAAAAATTTGTTCCACAAAAGTTGCCAAATAATTTCCCATATACAACTTTTCCGAAATATATATGCCGTTATTACTACAAATAAAGGGTGATACGGTCAAAATTTGGTCAAGGGAAATCGCATGTAAATCGGTGAAATCGTTTATTTAAAAAATCAAATTAAATTTCTTTTTCAAGTTCAATTAGTATAAAATTCAGGAAAAATATTCAGTTAGGCTTCCGCTTATCCAAATCCGAATTGCCGGGCCTTACGCTTGCTCCCTGCCATCAGATTTTGTACAGCCACCTTGTCCACCTTCTTCGCCGCAGAAAGCCAGTTTGCCTTGAACTGCTGCTCGTCCTTAGCAGTTTTTTTGGTCTTCTTTAGGTTCCGCTTGACAATAGCCCAGTATTTCTCAATTGGGCGGAGCTCTGGCGTGTTGGGAGGGTTCTTGTCCTTGGGAACCACCTGCACGTTGTTGGCGGCGTACCACTCCATGGCCTTTTTACCGTAATGGCAAGATGCCAAATCCGGCCAAAACAGTACGGAACAACCGTGTTTCTTCAGGAAAGGCAGCAGACGTTTATTCAAACACTCTTTCACGTAAATTTCTTGGTTGGCAGTCCCGGAAGCTATGAAAATGCTGCTTTTCAAGCCACAGGTACAGATGGCTTGCCAAACCAGATATTTCTTTGCGAACTTTGACAGTTTCGTGTGCTTGAAAATATCTGCTACCTTTCCCCTTCGTTTTGCCGTATAAAACTCCTGTCCCGGAAGCTGCTTGTAGTCGGCTTTGACGTAGGTTTCGTCGTCCATTACCACGCAGTCAAACTTCGTCAGCATCGTCGTGTACAGCCTCCGGGATCGCGCTTTGGCCGTCGTGTTTTGTTTATCATCGCGATTTGGAGTCACTACCTTCTTGTAAGTCGATAGTCCGGCTCGTTTTTTGGCTCGATGCACGGTTGTAGACGATACACCCAGCTTATTTGCGGCATCTCGGAGAGATAGGTTAGGGTTTCGCTTGAAACTACCGGCAACTCTCTTTGTCGTCTCAGCGGCTTCCGGTTTTCGATTTCCCCCCGATCCAGACTTCCTGGCTGTCGACAAACGTTCCCCAAACACTTTAATTACATTTGTAACGGTTGATTTGGCAACTTTTAGCGATTTTGACAACTTTGCGTGCGAGTAGCTCGGATTTTCGCGATGCGCGAGCAAAATTTTGATACGCTGCTCTTCTTGCTTGGACGGCATTTTGACAACTGAAGAGTCAATTCCAAAATCAAAATAGAAGCAACATTCTACACACACACACATTTTCAAAATGAGGGGTGTTCAGGTTTTTTAAATGCAAAATTGAAAGAAATACGTCAAGTTGATATTGACCAAATTTTGACCGTATCGCCCTTTAAAAGAGAATAGATTATCGATTTTTCTGAAAACAAGGACCACCCTAGTTTTCATTCATACCAAAATAACGGCCTCAATATAAAAACCGACTTTGCAGAAGACAACTTTACTCCAAATCTTCAAGTTTAGGCTGGAAACGTACTTTTTCAGCTGAATTCGCATTCTGGGCCATATAGGGTGCTTTGATCAAAATTTGGTCGACGAAGTTCCTTTCTTCGTGCATTAAAAAAAAATTGCAATATCCTCATTTTGAAGATGTGTGCGGGTAGCATTATGCCTTTATTTTGATTTTGAGATGAGCACTTCAGTTATCAAAATGTCGTCGAAGGAAGAGAAGCAACGCATCAAAATTTTGCACATGCATGCCAACATAAATTTGCCGATTATCGCTGGATTCATGAGATTTTTGATACATAGCCCAAATAAAGGAGCTAGGCTTACAGTACATCCTTTTGCCCCAGGTTGGCAAACCTACAACAGCTGCAATCTGCCAATTAAAAAATGAGAAATCCTCAATGGCAAGTTAATCATTCAGAACGATTTAATTGATTGGTATTTCAAGTATCTGCTTAGGATACCAGCAACTTCACAATCTTCTTCAACGAACTCATCGCCCCCTAAATAATCAACGAGCAAACAGTTTGGCATAATTCAGCACTTCATCCTTTTCTTCTTCTTCTTCTTCTTTTTCATCTTTTGGCACCCGATTGATGCCTTTCTGGGGTACCCTCCATTCTTCGCCAAACAAATCGATTGCCGTTCTGCAAATATTTGCCGTTCCTCGAAGGGAGTAATCAAGTTTCCACTGGAATTCACTCTGCATCCCAGGCGAGCGAAACACATCGTAGCCGGTCGTAATTTTTATTAAAATTAATAAATCTCCATAATATCAATCCCGCCGAAATGGCTCATTTCGGCCCGCCCTAGGCTGGGCCTAGGCGAGTAGACTTTCTTCCCCCGAAGCCATAATTATTACTCGCAATCCGGGAGCAATAATACGTTTGACGGCCTCAAGAATTTAATAATGAAAACATAGTAAAAAATAAGAATACGAAGAAACCCCCGTCATAATGAATGTTTATCGTGTTTTGCGGCGCGGTATTCGATGGTAGAATGTAGATAATAAAAATGCAGTAGCGTGGAAAAATCCTTCAAACATCAGGCTTCACCGAGAAAATAAGGAAAATCGAATGTGGCACTAACTTCGGATGCATTACCAATCCGCACAAGATGGTGAAACTAACTGCCACCGATTCGTTGCTTGTCTTGAAAACTCATTTAAAATTAGTATTAATTTCCACCAAGATCCATAATCACATTTTCAATTTAATTTCAAACTTCTCGCCCCAATGGTCGTTTTTTATTCTCTTCATTCCGCTCATTCTTTTGGCCCTGGCAAAACTCATAAAACAACTTTCCCAGGAAGAAAGTCTTCCACCTCCTACGACACACACCCAAACAAACACCCATCCATCCGTTGGTTGTGATTGTCATTGGAGAACGAAACCGCCGGGAGCAACAAAATTATGAATATAGAAATTCATTTCGACAAGATTTGCCCACGGGGGGCCTATCGATGTTCTCGGCTAACCATATCGGGGGGAGAAAACGAAAAAGAAAACCTTCGATTCCTCAGCCACTTCCCGGTGCCGATAACTGGATTGAAAATCCAGTCCGAACTGACTGGAAGCTGCCAGAGAACAACTTTTGCTCCGTGGAAAAGTTTCCTCGTATTGAATCCGGAGTTCAGACTGATCTTTGATGGTTCCGTTTTCCGTGTCAAACAGCTGGACAAACGGAGGGACAAGGTTTGTGCTCCGAAAAAAAAAAACTTTTCACTAGCTGCCAAATGCAATTGCGATTCGGAATTTCGGTGAAGGAACGAAGCACAAGTTCCAGTTGGTGTGTGTTGCGCGGAAGTTTTTCCAGCCGGGCAGTGTAATCAAAGTCAATTTGAAGTTAATCTTCCCAAGCGTCCGGGTTTGTTTCTACTGTGGAGAAATCTTGTTCCATTGTTGCGCAATTATTTCCCGAAACCATTCAACGCGCCCCACTGCAATGCACAAACGGTGTGAACTTTCCAATAACTCAAGGAACAAGAAAATTCGAACAATAGTCTGCATTGCCTCTGGGGATGGTTCGGTAATCAATTGGACTTAGTCGTACCGATCGCTGTGGTGGCATTGTCTTCCGGTCTTCCTTAGCTCGAGCAACCGTTTTACGATTTTCATTTTGGCTTAGGGTTTTTATTTTGTTCATGTGTACCTTGCTTGCGTGGAAGTTTGGAAGCACCGGAGGCAACTGGAGCGGTTGTTGTAAATATCGTCCAGATGGACGGCAACGAAGCTGAAAAATGATAAATGTTGTGTTCAAAACCCGATCGGCGAGGTTGGCTATGTTGATCTCGATAAAACGGAAATTAACTTCAACGTCGTGTTTGTCCGGTTCTACTCTGCCGGAAGGGGTGCCGACGAGGTGCAGTGGTGCTGATTTAGGGATGCATGTTTTGTTCGATTGCAGTATTCTGAATGAATTTTATGTATTTGCGTTTGATGACGACATGCTTTTTTGCGCATCGAAAAACAATATATGATCAGGGCACGTTTATTGTCGTGACAGGCTACTACTCTAAAATTTGTAAAACATATAATAATGAGATCTGGTCTCACAGATTCATAAAAAAAAATATTTATTTACTCAATTCTTACACTAATTACACTCCACTGCTTAATTAACATCAACTTAACTATGTCACGGATCGAAACTAAAAGAGAGCGATCGACTGTTCGATCGGCTATTTGTAACCTAAATCTGCTGACGGGACATTTCTTGATGATGTGCTGGACGATGGACTTCGGCCAGGTGGTGTGACTCCGTTAATCTGCTGATCTTGCGGGTTCGTTATCGGCATGATGGCTATCACGTAATTTCTCCGGGGGGTAAGATCGGACGTCCTTGGTCGATTGTAAAAACTTGGGTTTTTGCGCTTGTTTCGAGATTCGGTTGACTTTTGGATATTTTACTGTGAACACGACTCTTTTCCTGCGGAAACAAAGGATTGCTATTGTTATGATAAAAATTGCGGTGGTTGACATTCCACCAAAAAGTCCAAAGAACCATTTCTTGTGCTCAAATTGCTGTAACTGTATGTGGTCAATTCGGCGACGATTATTCGTTGTCTTCAAATCCAAACTTGATAAGTTTTGTTTATCGATGATTTCCTTGTTGATTGAAAGTCCAGGAAATGTGCCAGTTAGTTGTATTGTTTTGCTGATGATTTCTTCTGAAGTGAACGAATGGTTTGCTATGTTGACGGTGCAGTTTTGGAAATATAGTAAGAAATTTCCTGATTGTGTGGGCCGCAGCTTGAACTAAAGTATTGTTCCTTTGCGTTGTTGATTAGCAACATGTTTCCGGGTAAAGGTATAAAATCGGTTTGGTTTCTTGTTGAAGCGGAACAGTGGCTTACCAATCCCATTATGATTGGATAAACACAATTGTCGAAAAATGCTTGAGTATCGTGTAATTGCTGTACTACGTACTCGGGATGGTTTGTAGTGTAGAGTTGCTCATTTGACTTTATAACGTATTTAATTTATTTATTTCGTCAATCGTCATTGTAGACTACATATACATTTACATTTATTCATTTATATTTACATTTGTATAAAGTTAGTATCTATGAGGTATAACTCTTGCAGTCAATTTTTTTCTTATTGCCGCTTTGGGCATAGTAAAATCGATTATTTCACAATATTCATTATATATGTTCATCATTCTGTTCATTGGTTTATTGCTAGCATAAATTGTTCTCTGAGGCCTTACATGAAATAGATTTCTGATTCTTAAAATGCGTGATGGTGCATAAAAGTTCAAACTTTCTAAAAGGTTTGCCGAATTTATACGCTGCGAGATAACATTATTAACAAAACAGATCATAGCAATTTCTCGTCTTTTCTTCAGTGATTCAATATCAATTAACATGCAACGAGACTCATACGAGGGAATAGGAAATGAATTCCAGCCTAGTTTTCTAAGAGCAAATAACAAAAATTGTTTCTGTATAGATTCGACTCGATACGACTAATGTATGTTTCTTGGAATGGAGCTCAAACAACAGAGCAATATTCGAGAATGGATCTTACGTACGTTACATAAAGTGTTTTGATAGTATATGGATCCTTAAAATGATAACTGAACCTTTTGATGAATCCTAACATATTATTTTCTTTGAGAATTGTTGCATTAAAATGATCTACAAAGGTCAGTTTAGAATCAAGAATCACTCCTAAGTTTCTAATTTTATTGCATCTTTCAATTAACTGATTTCCTAGATTATACGTGAAATCATGTTGAGTAAGTTTTCTTGAATATGATATGATGTTACACTTTTTTATATTAATATCAAGCAGACTTTTAGCACACCATTTGTAGAAGACATCAATTTCACTCTGAAAATGTTGCAAATCTAACTCACTACAGATTTCCATAAACAGTTTCATATCATCAGCATAGATAATAACGTTAAGATGATTGAATACAAGATTAACATCATCAACAAAAAGAATAAATAAAAGAGGACCTAAATGAGATCCCTGTGGAACTCCTGAGGTAACATTAACTGATCTAGAGATCTTTTCTTTGAAACGTACCTCCTGTGTTCTATCTGTCAGATAAGATTCGATCCACTTTAATAGTGTCCTGGTTAAACCTACTCGCTTAAGTTTGAAAAGTAGCAATGGAATGTCAACTCTATCAAACGCTTTGCTGAAGTCAGTATATAAAGCTTCCACCAAATTTCCTCTATCCATTGCACCTAATGAAAATTCTACAAATTCCAATAGATTAGTAGATGTTGATCTGCCTTTGAAAAAACCATGTTCATTATTTGAAATCCGATTTTTTACCTGGTTGAATAATTTTTGATTTACAATCGCTTCAAACATATTAGGAATGCTTGAAATGATTGCGATTCCTCTATAATTTTTAATGTCTGATCGTTTGCCAGATTTAAAGACAGGTATTAAAAATGATTTTTTCCAGAATAGTGGAAAGTCTCCTGATTGAAGTGATAGATTAAAGAGCCAAAACAGGGGTTTAACAAAAGAAGTTGCTAGTTCTTTCAATAGTACTGGAGGTATCCCATCTAGAGCAGGTCCTTTTCCAGCATCAAGGCCTTTAAGTGCCATTAAAATTTCTTGAACAGTGATGTTTTCAACTGATACGTCAGGTAGATAGGAAAAATAGTTCAGGTCAAGAATATCGTTGGATTTTTTTTATAAATATTTTGGAAAAAGCGTGCAAACTGATTACAAATGTCTCCGCTTTCAGAACCATCAAACTCTTCAAACTGCATGCGGGAAGGAAAGTTACACGTTTTCATTGTTTCCTTCGTGAAGTTAAAGAATGCCTTTGGATCGGATTTTATATTATTTTCTACTCTTGTATTGTACCTTTCGTATGCTGATGATATTTCTGCATCAAGTGCTCTACAAATATCTATGTATTTATCTAAATTTGGTAAACTTTTGATTTTTTTGTATGCTTTGTGAGCTTTTTGTTTTCTGTTTTTGAGATTTTTGATTTCACGTGTATACCATATCGGTTGCTTATAGTTTGTTAGTATTCTCTTTTTTTTCTTTGGAACGTAATCGTCAATAATTGCATATAGATTGTTACAAAATATGTCAACGGCCTTATTCACGTCTTTTTCAGATTTTAAAAGGTTCTGCCAATCTATATTTCTTTGTTTTCTGTTAATTTCAGTATAGTTTATATTTTTGAAATCGTAAACAAGTTCGTAATCAGTATCTTCTGGACGTTGCCTATGAGAATCTGAGAATAATGAATATTCGATAGCAGTATGAAATTTTTCATTCTTCCATAGTGGGTTTAAAGCTTTGTTAATGCTAAAATCTTCAGTACAATTAGTAAAAACAAAATCTAAATAGCAGTCAAGCTGGTTCCGAACATGATTAATTTGATGAAGTCCTAGGTGGCTGATTTTATCAAAGATAAGTTGTAAAGTTTCATTTTCACCTATAATTGGAAGCAGTAAGGATTCGTTATCCTTATCGTGAATAAAATCAACTGTTTCCTGGTTAAAATCTCCATAGATGTGAACCTTGGTTTGAGGCTCCAAAACTTGAAATCTAGATTCCGCGATGTTTAAAAATTTGTCATATGAAGCTTTTTTAGCCGTATGTGGAGGAAAGTAAACAGATACAAAAAGATGAAGTTCGCCATTCATCGTTACTTTTACCCACACGTCTTCAAATTCTTTATGTTTTTCACTAGGGATTATTTCGGCTTGGAGGTTTGCATTGACGGCAATAAGCACACCACCACCGGATTTTTTCTCTGATAATGTCAAGTCACGGTCACATCTGAATACATTAAATTTGCTACCGAAAACTTTCTCACTTTTGATTTCATCAGACCAACTTGTTTCAGTTACTAATATGATATCGTATAGGCAACCGTTAATTTTATTCCGAACTTCGTTAATTTTTTGTGCACTGCGTATACGATTAAAATTTTGACAATAAACTATTGTTTCAGTTAATTCTATTTTATTATAGGAATATCCGTTATAATAGTATCGTTGACGGTCAATGGTATGATGTTGATAATTTGACAGTTTCCGTTTGTCCTTGGGACTTCTAAAATGTATAGTAGTATGTCGGGTTTGCTAGCTATTTTTGGTTAGGCATAACTCAATGCCTCCTCTGGGAAATTAGTCGTTATACCTTGTTCGTTGATTATGGTTTCAATTAGGAAGATTTCCTTTAGTGTTAATAACTTACTGTTGGATAGCGATATGCGTGTTCTCAGGATTGCGTCTTCGATTTCTTCAAGGATGTTGTTCATTGTTTCCATGGATAAAGGTAATGTGATGGCGTCGGTTTCTTTCGAAAGGATGTTGTTGATTGAAGTGAGTTGGTTAATGGTATAATTCGAAATCCGTTCGTTGATAAATTGGTTGATTTTGATTTGCTCGTTTGACTGGTCGATGAGGTCGTTGAATGTACTGTTGATTATTCTCAAGTCGTCTGCGTCTGGGTTGCCTGCCAGCCATTTCCAGCCTTTTCCGATGATGTCCCATCGTTTCTGCCTGCTACTTTTAATGGGTTTTAATTTATATAAGTTATCTGCTAGCTGCCTACTCTTCCTACTAATGAGACTTGTAATTGGTAAATTCTGATCGATCTTTCTTGAAATTTGTAAGAATAGGGATACATTTTATTCTATAATTGTTAGATTAATGGGATGAACAATTTTGATAATGCCAGTTTGTATGAAACAGTCTTGTTGTTTTAATAGTAATAATTCTTTTTGATTTAAATCTTCAGTTTCTAAGTGTTGGCCTAATATTTGGGATAAAGTAAGTAGAAAGATAAACCTAAACATTTTTAAGATTTTTTTAGTCTTTTGATTTTGTTTTTGTGCCTTTTAATTCTCCTAGAATTTTCGAAAGTTTTTTCTTTAATTTGATGAGCTGTCGTCTGAATTGCTCTTGCGTCTAATTTTTTCCTAATATTTGGTTTTATAAACACATTTTGTCCTTCTTGGATGGTAGGGGGACCTTCTTTTCTATGGTTACCTTTTGTTTGGCTGTTATTAGCCTTTTCAATATTTTGCTTAACTTTGGAAAAAATTTCGTTGGCTTCCCGTGCGATTACTTAAGGATCCAATTGGTCTCTTTGGTTGAAAGCACTTCCTGTAGGGTGAATTTTGTTGATGAATGAATGCTGGAATTAAATAATGAAATAGAAATTGCGATCAGTTCCGGAGTGTTCATTTCTGGAAATTTGTGTTTGTTGGTGTTATAAATTTCTATTATGGTTGAGTGTGTCTCTTCTACCTGCCCGTTGCTTTCTGATGATGAAGCATAGGTAAGGGATACTCCCAGATTGTTCAAAAAGTTCTTAAGCTGGATAGATCGAAAGGTGGTTTCATGGTCTGTTACAATTTGTAGTGGTGTTCCATAGTGACCAAAAAATGTGGTAAGCGCGATTTTCACGTCTATCAGATTTTCTTTTGCTATGGGGATCATCTGTGCATATTTTGAAAAAGAGTGAACCATTGATAGAAAACTGTTTGAATTAATAGTAAAAATATCCATGCGCACTCTCTGCATTGGTTTCCTTGTCGCTGGCCTTGGCGAGATTTTTATATTGTACGGCTTGCGCTCGTACTTGTGGGTGTTGCATACTGTGCAGGTGTTGATAGCTGTTGAGATTTTGTTATGCATCCTTGGGAAGAAATACGCTCGTTTTAGTTGATTCTCTACTTCCGTGATTCCACGATGTGCTCTTTCGTGTTCCTTCGTGATGAGCAAGTTTTGTCTCTCTTCACTGATGACGTCTTCTACTTGGAAATGATTTATAATGAAGTATCCTGAGCTACTGAAATGGTTTTTATAAGATTGTTGGATTTGATTAATTAAGTTTTCGGATGCAAGGATTGCTGTCTGCTTTCCGTTGTGGTACTTTTTCAAAAACGCTGTTATACTTGTCTCGTCATAGTCTTGCATGCTTATTATTGATCTTCTGTAATTTGTAAAAGGTGATTCGGTTGCTTCGATGTTCAGTCTCGATATCTTGAAAATGATCTGGTTTTTGTAATAGTTTATAGGTCTTTCAATAGAGTAAATGAAATAGTCGTCTGAGGTGTCAGCAGAATGTACAGTTTCTAGTTCGTCAGATAGGTCTTCCGGATTGCCGGTGCAATGTGAAGTACTGTCGTCGTCGGATGTTGTGGTTTGTGGTGAATCGGAATCTACATCATCTATGTTAGCATTAATCTCAGTTGGGTTTTCTATTTTGCGGCTTAGCGCATCTGTTACGACGTTTGTTTTGCCTTGCTTGTATTCTACAGTATACTGGTAATTTTCTAATTCCAATCTCCAGTGTAGTATTCTATTATTTTTCATTGAGTTTCTTATAAAGGGCAGTGGTTTATGATCTGTATACAATTTTAATTTGATTCCCAAATATATATGGTTTGTATTTCCGTATAGCCCATATGATGGCTAGTGCCTCTTTTTCAATGGTGGAGTAATTAGTTTCTGCTTTATTGAGAGTTCTACTAGCGAATGCAATTGGCCGTTCTAAAGGGCGGTACGGTCAAAATTTGGTCAATATCAACTTGACGTATTTCTTTCAATTTTGCATTTAAAAAACCTGAACACCCCTCATTTTGAAGGTGTGTGTGTGTAGAATGTTGCTCCTATTTTGATTTTGGAATTCACTCTTCAGTTGTCAAAATGCCGTCTAAGCAAGAAGAGCAGCGTATCAAAATTTTGCTCGCGCATCAGGAAAATCCGAGCAACTCGCACGCAAAGTTGGCAAAATCGCTAAAAGTTGCCAAATCAACCGTTACAAATGTAATTAAAGTGTTTGAGAACGTTTGTCGACAGCCAGGAAGTCTGGATCGGGGAAAATCGAAAACCGGAAGCCGCTGAGACGACAAAGAGAGTTGCCGGTAGTTTCAAGCAAAACCTAACCTATCTCTCCGAAATGCCGCAAATAAGCTGGGTGTATCGTCTACAACCGTGCATCAGGCAAAAAACGAGGCCCGACTATCGACTTACAAGAAGGTAGTGACTCCAAATCGCGATGATAAACAAAATACGACGGCCAAAGCGCGATCCCGGAGGCTGTACACGACGATGCTGACGAAGTTTGACTGCGTGGTAATGGACGACGAAACCTACGTCAAAGCCGACTACAAGCAGTTTCCGGGACAGGAGTTTTATACGGCAAAAGGAAGGGAAAGGTAGCAGATATTTTCAAGCACACGAAACTGTCAAAGTTCGCAAAGAAATATCTGGTTTGGCAAACCATCTGTACCTGTGGCTTGAAAAGCAGCATTTTCATAGCTTCCGGGACTGTCAACCAAGAAATTTACGTGAAAGAGTGTTTGAATAAACGTCTGCTGCCTTTTCTGAAGAAACACGGTTGTTCCGTACTGTTTTGGCCGGATTTGGCATCTTGCCATTACGGTAAAAGGCCATGGAGTGGTACGCCGCCAACAACGTGCAGGTGGTTCCCAAGGACAAGAACCCTCCCAACACGCCAGAGCTCCGCCCAATTGAGAAATACTGGGCTATTGTCAAGCGGAACCTAAAGAAGACCAAAAAAACTGCTAAGGACGAGCAGCAGTTCAAGGCAAACTGGATTTCTGCGGCGAAGAAGGTGGACAAGGTGGCTGTACAAAATCTGATGGCAGGGGTCAAGCGTAAGGCCCGGCAATTCGGATTTGGAAAAGCGGAAGCCTAACTGAATATTTTTCCTGAATTTTATACTAATTGAACTTGAAAAAGAAATTTAATTTGATTTTTAAATAAACGATTTCACCGATTTACACGCATTTTCCCTTGACCAAATTTTGACCGTATCACCCTTTACGTATCCTCTGGCGAGACGACAAGGATTTACCGCTGAAAACGTTTCAGCTCCTCACCGTTACTTACGGAACCAGCAGTGCTCCTTTTCTGGCAGCTCGAACGTTGCAGAAACTTGCGAACGATGAGGAAACTCGCTATCCTTTGGCCGCACCAGTCGTTCGTCACGATTTTTATGTGGACAATCTGCTCAGTGGAGCAGACAACACCGACGACTTGATTGCAGTTTGTGCTCAGATTATTCAAATGATGAATTCCGCTGGCATGTGCCTTCGACAATGGTCGTCCAACAATCAAAAAATCCTTGATACCATTCCCGCTCATCTACGTGAAGCCAAAACCATTCTCGATTTGGATCGGGAATGTTTTGTGACAGCTTTGGGGCTCCGATGGGAGCCGGCAACAGATCTACTTTCCTTCAAACAACCGAAGTGGACTGAATGCGAGCTATTGACCAAACGTATCGTTCTTTCGTGTATCAGTAGTCTCTTCGACCCGTTGGGTTTGATAGGTCCGTTTGTTGTGAAGCTGAAAATTTTGCTGCAAATGCTTTGGAAACTACAGCTGGATTGGAACATCGCAGTGCCTACTGGTTTCGCGCAGGCGTGGTCGGAAATACAACAGAGCATACACCGCCTCAGTCAACTGAAAATACCTCGACATATAGTTAATCTGAGGGCTCGATTGGAGACCCACGGGTTTTGCGACGCATCGTTAGACGCCTATGGTGCTTGCCTGTATCTTCGCACTGTTTCGATTGATGGTTCGTACACAGTTCACCTCATCACCGCAAAATCAAAGGTGGCTCCGCTCGGGAGTCAGTCTATCCCAAGACTAGAACTGTGTGCTGCACTCCTTCTGGCGCATCTCCTCACAAAGTTTACCAGTAGTGTCGATCTGGACTGTGAGGTACATTTATGGTCCGATTCGACAATCGTTTTGAACTGGCTTGCAGCAACTTCTTCGATCTGGGAAGTTTACGTCGCTAATCGCGTAGCCGAAATACAGGAGTTGACCGCTCATGCCAACTGGAGTCACGTTGCATCCGGTGACAATCCAGTATTCTTCTTGAAAGCTCGTTGTGGTGGCACGGCGCGCCTTGGCTGAAGAAACCGGAATCAGAGTGGCCCCCTTCCAAGTTCACGCCAACTCCTGGGTTTGAGTTGGGAAGGAGAAGAGCTGTCGCTTTTCCTGTCGTCAACGAAGATGAAGATATTATTGACCGCTACTCCAACCTCAGCCGTCTCCTTCGTATCTGTTTCTGGTGTCGTCGATTTGCAACTAACAGTCACCGACGGGCAGTAGCAGAACCGATCCTGCGCAGACCTCTCATGCCGGAAGAAATTGACCACACATTGCTACAGTTGATCCAAAGAGTCCAGCAGCAACACTTTGAATCTGAGTACCCAAGTAACAAATTCAATTTTAAGGTACACTTGAAGAAGTTTTCAAGACTCATTTGATAAAACCACGCATAAAACTAGATGTTCTACATAACATCGATAAAACAGCCATAAAACCCTCTTAAGCTCCAAAAGGCCCATACTACAGGAGGTTCTCAAGACTATTTCCCAAGGTTCGCTTAAAACTTGATAGTTTTATCGGTACATACTTGTAATGACATTCAAGACATACTTAAAACTATGATAAAACTACCACAAGTTTTGATAGTTTTATGATTTTCCACTTTAAGAACACTTCCAGTCCGTCACAAATATGCTTCGAAGATTCCATTTTTCGATTCATTCGTGAGTGGAAGCTACTTTAATTCTCTTCCAAAGTGGATACGTATGTAAATTAATTGTTAAATTGACCATAAATGCATCTGTTTTTTGCCTGCCATTGATGAATTCTTCATACGACATTCAGTTTATTGGTGTTTTATAACATAAAAGTTCGAAAATTTTAACGCGCCTCTGAATTATTGCTAGAAGAGTATTTGTGCTATGATGAAGACGTCGTTTGGCTACAGTAACCATTATTCAGTAAAATGGCGTCGAATCAAGAACGCAATTTTGCACAAAAGAGTGGAAAATCCAGATATGTCGCACGGCGATATTGCCAAGTCATTAAAAATCGCAAAATCGACGGTTACTAAAGTGCTAAAAAACTTTCAGCAGCGCTTAACTTTGAAGAGAAAGGTCGGTTCCGGAGGTAACCATGATTCTCGTTTCGTCGCGGAGAGGAAGAAAGTGAATAAAGAATTTAAGAAGAAACCGAATATCTCCGTTCGTGATGTGGCGAAAAAAGTGAAAATGTCTCCATCGTTCGTCCAGAAAGTGAAGAAAAGTGCCGGCTTGAAATCATTCAAAGTAGGTGTTGCTCCAAATCGTAACGACAGCCAGAACAAGAGCGCAAAATCTCGATCGAGAAAATTATATGACACTATGCTGAAGGAATACGACTGCATAATATTGGACGACGAAACATATTGCAAAGCTGACTTTAAGCAGATACCGGGACTACAGTTTTATTCCTCGTTGCAAAGAGGAAATGTTGCTGATCGTTTTAAGCAAAAAAAATTGTCGAAGTTCCCAAAAAAATACCTCGTATGGCAGGCAATATGTGGATGCGGTCTCAGAAGCGACATCTTCATCACGACTGGCACTCTAAATGGGCAAATTTACGTAAAAGAGTGTCTGAATAAACGACTGTTGCCGTTCATTCGGGAACACAACGGTTCGGTGCTGTTCTGGCCTGACCTGGCATCTTGCCACTATGGAAAACTAGCTAAGGATTGGTACATTGCTAATGGTGTAAATATTGTCCCAAATTATTGCAATCCGCCAAATTCGCCAGAACTCCGTCCGATCGAAAAGTATTGGGCTCTGGTCAAGCGGAATCATCGAAAAACGAATAGCGTAGCAATTGAAGAGAAAAGCTTCAGGCGTAACTGGCAGAAAGCTGCAAAATTGGTGACGGATGACACTGTGCAAAAACTGATGGAAAGCGTCAAACGAAAGGTGCGGGCATTTGGATATAACAGGTCAAATTGACTTAACTGTATATGTTTTATATTTGTATTTTTATGAACTCTTTAATAAATTATTTACTTTTGATTTTCTCATATTTTCCATTTAATACCACTAATTTCCCGTTGGCTACTTTTTGCTGTGCACATTCTTTAAAATTACTTATAAGGTGAATTACACTTATAAATGATTTAGTTATATGGAGGTTTCTTCAAGTGTTCTTTAATCACTCTTAAGAACTGTTAATCAATTAAAACCACCTAAACTTGGAAAATGCCCTGATAAAACCCGATGATCTCCATAATGCTTTGATAAAACTACAATAAAACAGGAATAAAACCAATTTGCATTTGAATTGTTACTTGGGATACCATCGCTTGGCCAACAATCAGCAAGTTGATCGCCAATCCAAACTCAGATTCCTTCATCCGCGGCTGGTCGATGGACTAATTCGTGTTGGCGGCCGGCTTCACAACGCACACATTCCGGTAGACGTGAAACATCCTATCGTTCTGCCGACGAAACATAGACTCACAGTGCTTATAGCCAAACAAACCCATCTCAAGACACTTCACAGTGGACCTGAGCTGCTTCTTTCCACACTGCGCCGAAGATAGTTGGCCTCTTGGCGGCCGGAACCTGAGTCGAAAAATCTATCACGACTGCTTTACGTGCACCCGGATGCGACCTACACCACTTCAGCAGCTGATGGGTGACCTTCCATCTGTACGAGTCACCCAGGCGTATCCGTTTCAGAACGTTGGAATTGACTACGCTGGTCCGGTCTACATTCGAGCAGCAAACACTCGACGAACTACGATGAATAAAGCCTAAATATCAGTATTTGTTTGTCTTGCAACAAAAGCCGTTCATCTGGAACTGGTCCATAATCTCACGACGGAAGCATTCATTGCTTGCTTGCGTCGATTCATCGGTCGTCGCGGACGGCCATCTAACATCTACTGTGACAATGCACAAACGTTCGTCGGCGCGCATCGCGAGCTAGAAGAACTTCGACGCAGATTCATCACCCAGCAACATCGAGAGGCAGTTGTCAATGGGTTCGCTAAAGATGGAGTGCACTTCCATTTTATTCCTCCACGCTCTCCCAATTTTGGAGGAATTTGGGAGGCCTGCGTAAAGTCCACGAAGATTCTGCTTCGCAAGATCATCGGAAATGCAAATTTCACCGAGTCGGAATTCGTTACTGCATTGATACAGGTCGAAGCTCAACTCAACTCTCGACCAATAACACCTTTGCCAAATAGTCCAAATGGTGAACTTGCTCTTACGCCAGGACATTTTCTGGCTGGTAGACCAATGAACGCAGTACCAGAGCATGACCTGACGGAAGTTCCAGAGAATCGTTTATCCCGGTGACAACGTGTGCAGAGAGTGATTCACTATTTTTGGAATCGTTGGCACAACGAGTACCAGCTCACGTTGCAGAATCGCTACCGTTGTACAGCAGAGCTGGACAACATCTTGGTTGGATCGATCGTAGCGCTAAAGGACGAGAGATTGCCACCGCAGAAATGGTTACTTGGCAGAATTTCTGCGATCAAACCTGGTCGTGACGGTCTCGTGCTGTTTCAAAGTTATGTTTGCTACCAACAAAAGTTGATCCACTGAGAATCCTTCTGCGTCCACTCGATACGGTTCCTGGACATCCTTCGGCATCCATCAGCGATGCTGAACAAGTTCCTGTGCATCGTGACGAATAGTTCGCTAGACTTCAAGTCTGGTCCTAGCTCGGGGGAATCGAGCACCGTTCCTGAAGCATCTTTAGTGGAACAAAGCCTATGCCACGTAGATTCGCTTGCAAAACTCGTGGCCAAAGCTCACCTCGAGTTAAGTACCATGTTCCACTATCCCAACCATCCGATCACTCAACCGTCACACATTGCAGCTCCAGAGACGTACACTAGCTACAAATACCAACCCAGAATCAACTACTATCGACAAGAATCAACCCATTACCGACCGTATCATCTGTTTAAGGAGCATCTCTAATGGAGCAAAAGCCTTTGCCACGTAGATTCGCTTGCGAAGCTCGTGGCCAGGACTTACCTTGAGTTAAGTACCCTGTTCCATAAGTCGCATCACCTGAGCATACAGCCAGTCGTATTTTACAGCTCCGGATATCGCTCGTGCTCCACTAGGACAGACAACCCACCAAATACACGACATGCACATCGATCAGCTAGCTCGTCTTACGCCTGAGAACCAGTTCCAGTCGGGACAACAACTGTATTCTACCGCTTTGTACTAGGCGCCGGGTACAATTGCAACCGTACTGCAGTTGAAGCTCCAGCAGGACAACCACCGTAGACAAAACCAAAACACGAGCAACTGATCCGTTCTTGTTCCTGAGCAACTGATCCGTTCCTGTTGGAATTTTCATTGGCGGCCGGGATGTTCAATACTTACCATCTTGAAGAACACTGAAAATGAAAATTAGTAACTTTGCTGTAAATAGTTATCTTACCTTTAAATTTGATGTGGTACCACTAATCCTAGAAATAATATAAAATCATTGTTAATATTACTTACCATAAGTCCAATTACCTAACGATCGTAACGCACCAACGGAATTAAAAAATGTTTTTTGGCAACCCTGCTTCGAGAAATGTTATGTTCTGCAGCAGACAAGTGTAAATATAAATAAAAGTAGTTGGAAATAAATCCTCGTCGCGAACGTTCATTTAAAGTAGAGAGAGGTGCTTTGTTGTCGTTTGTCGAGAAAGAAAACTGAGCCGGGAATTTAGTTTGTGTGTTACACTTGTCGAAAGGAAGAAAAAAAAAAGAGGAAAATATTGAAGTGAACAAAGAAAAGAATTACAAACGAGCTGGGAAGTTTTGCATCATTTAATTACTGTACAACCATCTTGGAATGAGACCTGGAATCAGCCAAAGGTAGCCTTTTAAAGCAATAGTGATAAGTCACAATTTAAAATGGAATCCCATCACAACTGATCGAGCAGCAAATTTCCGAGCATCCCTAGTGAATCGCGCAGCATTGTATGTATTCCGTTGGTAGCTTCCTCATCGGGTATAGACCATCGTCGAGCTGCAGGCATTCAATAAAGTCCGACAGTTGTTGGCCGTGAAAACGAACACATTGATTCACTGGAGACCAAAAAAAAAAAAAGCGACAACTGGCTCCCACGGTGGAGCCGCTGGGAGCATCACAGCATCTTCCTTCGACCGACCGACCTGCTCACATATCCCTTCTTCATAAGCACCGTTCAGTTTCGGAAGACGGTGATTGTCGAGGGATATTGTTTATTTATCTCGTATCGTCGTACTCCGTTCGCATCAGATTTTGATTGGAACGTTCCATCATTTTCATTTTCGGGGAAAATCACGCTTGAGACCAGGTTCAGGGTAGGTTGAAGGGGAGGAAGAAGAAGAAGAATAAGAAGACGGTGACACCGAGAAGATCGAATAGCAAAAGGGAGAAAATCAATTTCGATTCCATCCATCTGCTGCCGGAGCCGAGCCTAGAACGTAGCTCGGAGGCATTAGGCAGCTTTTCCCCGTTAACACGCAGCGTATTGGTTCTAGTTTGTGTGGGTGGATTTACGCATTCGTGTCTCGGAGTCAATGGATTATTCTTTTCATGAAGATCGGATCGAGATCCATGGATTGAATTTGTTTTTTCTGTTAATCGTTTGTGGGGATGGCAGGAAGCGGGCTATATTCGCTCGGGGGCAAATTGATTGTAAGACTGTTTCGGCAAAACATGATTTCGATGCCTTTCAGGGAGGATTATCGCTAATTGAACAAAACGACGGATGAAGCGAGTTGCGGAGAATCGGTGTGGAAACCTTAGTACTGATTGAGTTTGTCAATTCTTCGACATTTCGAGTGAATACATATCAGTTTGTCGACTCGTTTGCAGGAATTTTGAGAACATGGAGCCAGCTGAATCGTATCCTCATTTTCGCAGAACGGAGCGAGACACAGTCAGATTTCCCGTCATCACCCTCCGGTGGCAGCTCGAAATTATAATTCAATTTTTAATATTTCCCGTATCCCAAAACGGTCCCTTTTTTCCCGTAATTTCGCCTCGGTCGGGAGGAGAGTGTTTGATCCACCCACCAACGCCCCAGCTACTCCAGAACGCGACGAAAGATACCGGAAATTGGTGACCTCCTTTGCCCGTAGTTTCTCGTTCCCTAGTGCCGGTCGGTCGGTGAGTCGAAAACAAATTGCAAGTGTAATTTCTGTCGTTGCCTTTATTACATTTCCGCCCGCGAAGTCAACTTTGGCAAACAATTTCTCCTCCCGGATTTTTTTGTCGCGGCAGTCATCACTCGTCGTCACGTGTCAACGGTGCTGCCAACGGTGCTGCCAACGATGTTCTGTGGAGGTAAATAAAAATGGGTGAGAATTTCTATTTTTTTCCTCCGTTTTCACCAACGTTTTCGTCCCACAGAACGGTTTCATCATCCAGGAGAAAAGTAAAATAAATGAAAGTCTGGAGAGGGGGAGAATTATTAAATCAACGTTTAAATTTGATAAAGCAGTCTTTTCACTCGATTCTTGCACAAACAAATATGCAGAAGAGGAAACGAAGTGTTCCGATGGATATCCTCGTTCCAGACGGTCTATGATACTGATGGATGGATTTCCCGGATGTTTGCCATGAATGGGCAAGTGGATGTTAATTTACTTTAGGATTTTGTTAAGAAAAATTATCCAACCGGGCGAAGTTTTCAAGGTTTTGTTGACTTGGACACATTTAAGGATCTTAACTCTTCTTAACTTAATTCCATGCGGTAATTTCACATGGAAAGCCAATACCATCGAACGCATGTGTTCGAATTTATTTATTTTTCCTACGGAAAATCACGTAGTCTTTTAACTCTGAACTAGTGCACAAATTATTTTTTATTAGCAAACAAAAGTCGGGTTTTTTGTAAAGCATCGCCAGAAACGTATAAAACATAGTTATATTTTTATGAATTTCGACAAAAATTTCAGAACATTCCGTAAATTTTTTCTAAAGGGTGGAACGGTCAAAAAATGGTCAAACATGTTTAAGGGCACACTGATTAGTTTATCATATTAATTGGTCAATCTTTATTTCTTGTTGAATTTTTCGTCTACAACACGCAGGCAAATTATTTGATTAGGCACCTGATTTTCCAAATGCGATTTGTTGGGCTTTACGTGTCACACCTTCCATCAAGTTTTGTGCCGCTGTTATATCCACCTTATTTGATGCAGACTGCCAATTTGCCTTGAACTGTTTTTCACTTCCAACTGTTTTTTTTTTACTATTCTTGAGGTTTCTCTTCACGATTGCCCATTATTTTTCGATTGGGCGCAGCTCCGGCGAGTTTGGAGGCTTTTTCTCCTTGCGTACGACTTGAACACTATTGGCGGTACCAAACCTGGACCAAAAAAGCACGAAACAACAATGCTTCTTTAAGAAAGGCCATAAGCGTTTTTGCATGCATTCCTTTACATAAATATCCTAGTTGACAGTGCCAGTTGTCACTAAACTTTCGCTTTCTAGCCTACAAGTGCAAATCGCCTTCCAAACCAAGTACAGGGTGTTGCTGACGTTTCGGATTCTCCAAAGCAAACTCGATTTTGGGCTCGATAGTTAGCTCGAAGATGTAATATATTAGTTTCTTTCAATTTACATATGCTACTCTTCACACTAATTTTTACTCACATTTAGTCTCCACGTATAACAATGGATCAGCAACAAATACACAATTAGGCTTAGTAAAACATAAGATACCTAGCTTAAGAAAGGCATGAATATTTAGTTATACATTCTAGATATAAGTAGCAGTAATTTCTTACGTTGAATGTAGAATATGATTTTAACTATTCACCGCACTGTTTCCCATCGTAGTAACCAATTGCGAATGATAAAAAAAAAGCATTGTTACATGGTATTATTTCATGATAGTGTGTGTTGACACCTTTTTAGCCTAGTCTGAAGCTGCTGGCAATTCATCCGTTAGGCGAACGGTCGAGGGGTGTTCACTGTTAACAGTGTTCCTAACATTCCCCCCCTCGTGTCGCTAGAACTACCGCTTCGGCGTCACACTCTGTACCCACCTCGGGTACTGCCAGTTTGACCACCGGTCGTCGTAAGATGCCACAAGATGTCTGCACATCTGCTGTTCGTACTATGCCATCTTTGCCTGGATATGTTCGTGCCACTCGTCCCGTTAGCCACCGGTTCCTAACATTCCCGTCTACCAAGACTACTCGTATAGGCTTGATGTGGTCGAACCACTTCGTTCTTTGAGTAATGGTTGGAAGGTATTCGCTGACCCATCGCCGCCAAAATTCATCCAGTGTGTTTAGGATCCTGTTCCAACTACTCCGGATTGCAGCTTTTCCGTCCACAGGTTCCTTAATTGGTTGACGTACTCCCGTAGAGTTGAGAAGAACGAAGTGGTTTGGCGTCAGTGACTAGTGATCGGCGGTTTCTAACGGAACGAAAGTCAGAGGTCTGGAGTTGATCATGGACTCCACTTCGATGAGCACAGTTGCGAATGATTCCTCATCGAGCATATGCACTGTCGGCAGGGCTCTAGGAGCGGATTTTACTGAACGTACCATCCTCTCTCAATATCCCCCCATGTGCGGTGCCGACAGTGGATTGAATCGCCACTGTATCTGATTGTCAGTGAACGTGCTGTTGATCTCATTATTTATCTTTCGTATCTCCGCATCCAACTCTCTGCTCGTACCAACAAAATTAGTCCCGTTGTCCGTGTAGATTTCAAGTGGTGCACCTCTGCGGCCAATAAACCGCCAAATTGCTTTCAAGGTTAGTCAAAGGTTAGCTGCAATCTCCACGTGAATCGCTCTGATGGTCAAGCAGGTGAACAAAACAACCCACCGCTTCAGCGAACTCTTCCCTGTCGGTGACCGGATAGTGTATGGTCCGAAATAATCAATTCCCACCATAGTGAACGGACGATGGAATGGCATCAATCTAACTTTTGGGAGCGGCCCCATTCTAGGCACAGCTGGAGCTGCATTATACACTCGACACCATATACACTGCTTCCTCACCAGACGTAACTGCACCCTTAGTTTCGATATGTGGAAACGCTGTCTGACCTCGTTCACTACCGTCTCGTCGTTGGCGTGTTGGAACTTTCGGTGATACCAATCCAGCAGTAGGTTTGTTACTCGATGTCCTTTCGGTAAGATGATTGGATTTCGTGTGTCATAATCAACGAAGTCAGCTTCCTGAATCCGACTGTCAACACGGAGTACATCAAGCTCGTCAATTGCTGGAGTGAGTTTGATAAGTGAGCTGCTTCTTTCCAGTTTCTTTGAAGATTGAACTTGAACACTGCCACTTCGTCCGGGAATCTATCAAGCTGTGCGATTCGCCACAAACACCGTT
Source organism: Aedes japonicus (assembly GCA_034211315.2). Classification (NCBI taxonomy): domain Eukaryota; kingdom Metazoa; phylum Arthropoda; class Insecta; order Diptera; family Culicidae; genus Aedes; species Aedes japonicus. The sequence goes on from JASCZW010005834.1 coordinate 188,655, forward strand.
CGGCCTTCTGTAGATCTTCCCTGGTCAATGCACCCTGCTTTATCGGGTGTTTTCTGTGTAACCGCACCCTGTTGTCGACGAATCGCACAACGTACGCCATGTTTCGCAGTAACCGCTCCCACCGTGAGAACCGCTCTAACTTCACCACTGGCTCGATTAAGTCATGTTTGTAGACAAAGGCTGGACGAAGTTCCTCCACCGTCGTGTTGATTTCGTCTCTGCAGTCTTTTGGACATTCTCGTTCGTTGTCGTACAGGAATTCTGGTCCGCAGTACCACCGGCTATCGGGATCAAATGAAGGACCTTTGCCCCACTTTGTGGCTTCATGAGCGAGTTTTGTGGACACCCATCGCCATTCTTTTACCGATGACAGACTGAGGATTTCTTTGATTCTAAAAGCTACAAATTGCCGGTAGCGACGTGCGTCTGACTTAATCCAAGCTATGACTGTAGATGAACCACTCCAGAAAAACGTGTGTCGCACTTTCAGCGAGTGCTTTTCCTCGATCGACTTCCGTAAACGAGCACCAAGTACCGCTGCCAGCAGTTCCAGTCGTGGTATGGAAAGAGGTTGAAGTGGAGCTACCTCTGTCTTCGAAGACACCAAGGAACACCGAACGCCACCATTGTCGACAACAAGAAAATAAGCTATTGCAGCGTAGGCCTCTTCGCTGGCATCCACGAATATGTGCAAATCTAAGGAGTTGTAGCATTTGGTGCTGTATCATTGTTTCCAGCGGCAGTAAATTTCCCAAGGAACTTTTTCATCCCAATCGATTTTGGACCTCCAGACATCTTGGACAAGAACCTTCCCATGGATAACGAAAGCTGCCACGATACCTAGAGGTTCATAGATGCTCATCGTGACTTTCCACATTTCCCTTTTGGTTTGAACTATTTCTCCTGATACCAGTTGCTGAAGATCATCCCGGAAGCTCAACGAAAATGAGAAGACGTCTTCGTCCGGTAACCAAATCATTCCAAGAAGTCTCTCCGTACCTGTTTCCTTGTCCGCAACGAAGCACTTAACGGATGTGGGATTCACTTTGCCGATCTTTTCAAGTACCGTTCTTCTGTTCGACAGCCAATTTCGTATTTCGAATCCGGCCTTCGAATGCACTTCTGCTACTTCCAATGCTAGTTCAACAGCCTCCTCTTCCGTGTCGACACTGTCCAGATAGTCGTCCACATAGTGACGGTTGGAGAGCACGACGCTCCGAAGATCGCAACATTCATCACCATGACTTCGATAGGCATATCCGCGTGGTTTCTCCACAGGAACAGTAGTGCGCAGCGATCTTCCTCTCGAATTAGGAGCTGATGAAATATTTCCTTGATGTCTCCTGATATTGCCACCTCCCTCTTGTGGTACTGGAAGAGCACGGATAGAAGCGAAGCCAATAAATCCGGACCCTTCAGCAGCATCGAATTTAGTGAAATTCCGTCGACCTTTGCTGCAGCGTCCCAGATCATCCTCACTTTGCCAGGTTGTCTTGGATGAAGAACTACACCAAGAGGAAGATACCAAGTCCGACGTGGATCAAAACGGTGCAGCTCCTCAAAGGTCGCTTTGTGCGCATAGCTCTTCTCTTGGACGTCCAAAATTTGTTGGCGAACGTTGTTGTATAGTTCAGGGTCCTTCGACAGTCGTCTTTCCAAACACCTTAACCGTTTTTCTGCCAAAGTTCGACTATTGGGAAACTCAAGTCCATCATGTTTCCTTATAAGCCCGGTCTGGAATCTCCCGTTGTTTGTGCGCACAGTGGTTTCTTCCAGTATTCTACGGGCTCGTTGCTCTTCAGCTCCTTCAATTTGGGGAACCAGTGCTACACCAAGGTTTTCTATGGAAAAGAAACTCTGCACGTAATCGTGTAGATCTTCGGTGGCTGACTTTGCACAGATGTGTAACTGTCGATTCTGCATAGTATTTACATGTCCACGCTGGCATCCATAGATTGACCAGCCAATACGGATCTTTGTAGCAATTGGCTCATGAGGTTGACCTTCACGAAGTTTGAGGGTAGATAACAGATGGGTGTTGTTCAAGCCTAAGGCTTGCTTTATTTAGAATTGGAACAAACTATTGCTCATATTGTGGCGCTTCTGGTGGATGGATTTGGAACTTCTTGGCGCCCACGTGTCGAGAATTTTGTCAGCTTCACGTATGTATTTTTGACATTCCGCAAATCGACTGTACTTTGTAAACAATCAACATGGACGCCGAAAGAAGGGAAAAAAATGTGCACAGTTATTTGGAAAATCCATTGTGGTCTGCATCTAGGCTAGCTAAACAGCTAAAATTGCCCAGAAATACCGTATGGCACGTTATCAAACGGTATAAGGAAACATTGACGACGATTCGGAAGCCTCAAACCAATCGTCGGAGTGGAACTGTCGACCGGAAACTGCGTGGTAAGATTTTGAAGACGATTAAGAGGAATCCCAATATGTCGGACCGTGATTTCGCCAGAAAATTCGGTGCTGCCCATAGTACCGTGAGGAGAACTCGACTCCGGGAAGGAATCAAGTCGTATCGAGCTAGCAAACAGCCAAATCGGACCATAAAACAGAATAGTGTGGCCAAAATCCGTGCTCGGAAGCTATACGACCAGGTGCTGACCAAGTTCGACGGGTGTCTTCTGATGGACGATGAAACCTATGTCAAGGCTGACTTCGGGCAAATCTCAGGTCAAAAATTTTACTTGGCAACGGCTCGGGGGGATGTTCCAGCCAAATTTAAATTTGTTTTTGCCGACAAATTTGCACAAAAATTCATGATTTGGCAGGGCATTTGCAGCTGTGGCAAAAAAACGAAAGTTTTCGTTACAAATAAGACAATGACGTCGGAACTATACCAAAAAGAGTGTCTCCAAAAACGAATTTTGCCGTTCATTCGATCCCACGACCATCCCGTAATGTTTTGGCCAGATTTGGCAAGCTGTCATTACAGCAAAGTCGTTCAAGAATGGTATGCAGAGAAAGGGGCCCAGGTTGTTCCGAAAAACCTTAACCCACCCAACTGCCCCCAGTTCCGCCCTATTGAGAAATACTGGGCAATCATGAAGACGAGACTCAAGGCAAAGCGAAAGGTTGTCAAAGACATCAATCAGATGAAGACCTGGTGGAAATAGCTAAAACGATGGACGAAGAAGGTGTGCGCCGCCTAATGAGCCGTGTTACAGGAAAAATTCGAGAATTCCTTCGAAACCGTGACGAATAATTTTATCTGTATTTTTTCTTAAAAGTATGAAGAAAACGCTACATTTGTTTAAAAAAAGATCTTGAATTTAATAATAAATAACTGAAATACAGGCAATTGTTTTTGTTCCAATTCTATCTGAAGCAAGCTTTAGAATATTAAGTCAAATTTAACAGAAGTATTCTGTAATTTATTAAAATATTTGTACTTAGTAGTATATATTATTATTATTGTTAGATATTTTATGTGTTCATCAGCGTCACCATTGTCTACGTGTAAATGTTCACCAGTTTAAATGTTAGTCAATTGAAAAAAACAAGCAATACCATACCCATTTTCAACTTGCATGTATCGTCAAATACCTTGCATCAAAGTTGTTCATCCAGCCCGTTGGTTCATTGGTCATTTTCTGAACATTTACGACCGCTGATCTCACCACGGGGAAGGACTTATATGAATTCAGTTATGAATGGGAAAGAGACAGCTATCTGAACGTTGGCTAAGGAAGAAGATGGTATCCACCATCGGTTCCGAATATGGCTTTTAATGATCGGGTTCATAAGGTCGTCGAACTTCCTCAAGTAGTTCAACAACCTCAGATTACCACTGACTACTAACCGAGGCCTAACTGAGGGTTTACGGGACTACATCGTAAGAGATTGCCCTGGACCGTGGAGTCAAACGGTAGTGGAATTTGTTTAGCTAGTTAGAGTCACGAGTTTGAATTGTGGCTAGGAAATAAATACAGGTATACCTTGATAGTACGTACATCAACATTCTCACTTCAAATCAAAATTGCATTAAAACTACTGATTGTATCTGGAATCTAATCGAATCAAAAGAAAGAACAGAAGCTGATCTTTCTAAGGGTCATATGAGATTGCGGATTTAATCAGTGGTTTTTGTGCGATCGCGATTTGAAATGGGAACGTTGATGTACGTACTATCGAGGTATACCTGTAGTAGGTTTGTGCGGTGATAAGTCGTGTGCATGCAAGTTTGTCAGAAAGAGAAGCCGTTCGACGGCTTCTTATGCAGATTTTCCGGAACGGGATTCGAACCGACCGTTCTAACGACCCCACGCATCTTACAATATCTCGGTAACCATTTTCCTCATTGTTGTTCATCCGTCGACTACTTGATTCGTCGGTCATGGAGGAATGTAAGAAGTAGCGGAATCTAACACCACCTCTTCGATAGCCGCAACCGATTCCGTGCAGAGGCCGCGATACTTCGCCAGCGGTAACTAGAAGCCGGCAAAGAAGCTCTGCTGCAGCTCTAATTAAAAGAAAGGTCGGTAAAGGTGAAGCAATAAACAGTGAGCAACCCATGCGCATGTGAACAACAATATTTGAGACTCACACACACTATAAAAATAGACAGGTAGAAACCAGAAAATCCGCACACGTAGGAGGCAGCAGACAAAACAGTGAAAGGCAATAAAATGAGAAAAACCTAGGTTTAATTAAACAAATCAAATAAAATGTTGTTTATTCGTTTCCACCACCAATATTGAATGTTGTTTGTATAGCCATTATACCTTACGTGATGTCTAGATGCTAAGATTTTTCTTGTCGTTCGATCAGTTCAGTTTTCGTGTTAGTTTGTAGTTTTTTCGGTATTTTTACTCCAAGTGTGGACTGCTTGGGAATCTCAGTCTCTCCACTCTAGTTGCGAAGCGAGAAAGGAAAAAATGGTTTCAGTGAGTTCTGCTTGTGATGAAATAGGTACTCAAACTCGAAAGTTTTGGTACCTAATCGAACGACGATCATTAACCGTTATACTCTTAGCCTATGGTGGAGCCATCTTGACGTTGATAGCGGAGGTACTTGGGTTGACTGTTCAGTGAAGCTATATCTTCCCAAGACTGAATTTATATGAGAAACCTGCCCTGAGGTTGGGATTTCTTGCCGGGCATAACAACAGACGAGTGGCCCTCCTCGGAGGTGGCGCTTAAGTCACTCGTTTTACGATTCAGGGGACGGATAACCCCACAGCCACACTCTGTGTGCTACAATCAATCATAGTAACCCATGAGTCATCAGACAAAATTTGACAGCTCTATCCGTCGAACTCTAACCGTGATGGCAAAAACAGTGAAGCAACTCCGTTCAGCAGTGTGCGCGTTCAAAGAAAAAAAAAACAGACATCGTGCGGCACTTTGAGGACGCAGGATACGCCCGTTCCGGTATCTACAACATCTTGGCACTATCAAACAACAAATCATTGAGCGACAAGAAGCTCCAAATGATGCTGAAGAGGAATACCGAGGGAAAAGTGGCTACATCGCTGCGAGCGCTTAGCCCGGAGGTCGGTTCAACCGGCCAAACAGTGAAAAAGTACCTGGCGAACATGAACATACATGTCAGGAAGCGGAAGTCGCGTCCACTGGTTTTGGAGCTGCAGGCAATTACGCAGCGGCAGCGGCTGAATAAGATAGTCAACTCGATTTTCCCGGCGAATCGCGACGTGGCGGTGGGGAGGTCTATCTCACCCTGAATGGTATCGATTGGCAGGGCACTTCGTATTTTACTTCGCCCACGAAGGAAGTGAGCTCCGAGGTAAAGTTCATTTCACGCACCCCAGTTCCCCAAAAAGGTGCTGCTGTGGCTGACAATCAGCGAGAAGGGGATGTCAAAGCCGCTCTTCTTACGCTCCGAACTGGCCGTGAACGGGGAAATTTATAGTAGAAAGTGCCTGCCGAAAGTTGCGTCGTTCATCAATAAACACCATAAGGGCGATGACGCGGTGTTTTGGTCGGATCTGTCATCAGCCCACTACTCGAAGTGATCGTTGTAGGAGATGGAGCGGCTGAATGTCGATGTGGTACCCAACGCCCAACGTCCCCCTGCTGCGTCCCATCGAGAATTTCTGCGCCAACCTGAAGCGTAAGATCTACTCCAACAATTTTGTCGCAAGAACTCAGGAGGAATTCATAAATAAAACGAAGAAAGAACTCAAAAACACACGTACAAGCTTGTTTTCGTCCGCCATGGTGGTTGTTCCGGTTAACTGCTGGAAGGCCGCTCGCATGGGCGTAGAATTTGTTTACAAGTTAACTTAAATAATTACTCAGTCTCAGTTTTTTTTTATCACCATCCCAAAAAAGTCCATTCTTTTAATGCAAACGTTATAGCAGCGAAAGCATTGAGTTGTATTTGCTCTCTGTGTCGCGCAGCTCAGCATTGCGTTCTTCATCTCTCGAACGAAAATTACGCCCTCTAGCCTTACGTCCTAAGTCATTGCCGTATGGAACAATAAATGAAACATGTTTAATGGCAGTCCTCAAAACGTGCCGTGGCCAGCGGGATTGCGTAACCCGGGTCGATGTCGTTAGTTCCTTCGGTTGCATTCGTTTGTTGCATTGGTTCATCAGAAAGTTTGAAACCGGGGGCGTTTTATCGAAATTATTAATTCTTGATTCCTACGAACCCGCGGGGTTGTTTGAACCGGCGTTCGATGTAGGATTGTGTTGATCTTAGTAGTGTTGAGTGCAATTTCCTTCCTTATTTCATCAAGAGCCTTACTTTTTTCTTCCACCATTAACAGCTGAGAGAAGGAAGCCATTATATCACGGGTGGCCGACAACTGATGAGCGCATTTCAGATGAAAGAATGCTTTGCAGAAACCGTTACAGATGATCTCGTCTGGTTTCTCCAGGGTACTGGCACAAGAAAAACATATAGACTCCATTACTTCTTCTGTATTTGGTTTACTTAAACAAAACGCATATCAGTTCCATCTTTGCTTGATTTCTTATTCACATGGGACTGACATGCGTTTCACGGCAGCTAGTTGATTGTTTGTAGTTACCATGATTGTATTTTCGCAATACCCAATGTCAATTGCAACAGTTCTCCGTGTATGTACTTTAGAACCCGCGATTATTTCGAACCGTGGAATAGGCCCGATTTATAGAGGTGATGTAACTACTCGTTTTTCGCATGTACCACACTTCCAAAGGTCTCCAAGGTTTGTTTAACCACCTAGCTCGCTGCACGCCTCTGCGTCTTCGATAACAGTTGGATTCGAGGCAAACGCCATTTTTGCGGGGTTGTTGTCCGACATTCTTACAACATGTTCCGCCCATTGTACCCTTCCGAATTTCTGGATACAATTCACCATAGAACTGCGCCAGTGCGTGGTTCATCCTTCTCCTTTATACAACGTTTTCACATACACCGCCAAAGATGGTCCTAAGCACGCGTCGTTCGAAAATTCCAGGTGCTTGCAGGTCCTCTTTAAGCATTGTCCACGTCGCATGCCCGTAGAGAACTAACGGTCTTAACAGCGTTTTGTACATGGTGCACTATTTACGGGGGTGAAGTTTACCAGACCTCAAGGTGTTGTGGAGTTCATAGAAGGCACGACGTCCGGCTATAATACTCCGAATATCTCTGCTGCAGTTGTTATCCGACATAATCAATGATCCGAGGTAAACAAACTCATCTCCGTCGATTGTCATAGTTTTGCCTATGCGAGCGTGATAGAGCTGTTCCTCCAGCCAACTGATACTTAGTCTTCGACGCATTCACCTTCAATCTAACCTTTTCTGCTTCACGTTTCAGCTGGTGTACTGATCAGCTACAACCTGGAACGTTCTGCCGACAATGTCCACGTCGTCAGCGAAGCAAACCCTAGCAGCACACTTGTTGCAGTTCAGATGAATTAACTTCAATGTTACTCAATAAAGTCACAATAAAGTTGCTGCAACTAATTATGACCGTTTGGTGTTTCTTGGGAATGAACTGGCCGGATTTATTGAAAATTGTACTCCATATGTTGAACTCTACACGTTTCATAACATCTTCTAGCACAATGTTGAACAGGAGGCAGGAAAGACCATCGTCTTGTCGAAGTCTTTTGCGTGTTTCAAACGAGACCGATAACGCACCAGACATCTTTACGCAACACTGTACGCCACCCATCGTAGCCTTGATCCTTCTGGTCAGTTTCCCGTGAGAAACGTTCGCGTTTATAATCTTCCATAGCATAGCGTAGGGACTTGATATTCGCGACCCTTCTGATCAGTTGTCGATCGACCGTTCACAAAACCGGTTTGATAACTTCCCACGAATCTTCTTGCTAGCGGTAATAGACAAAAGAAGATAATCTGGGACAACACTTTGTAGGCTGCGTTGAGAATAGTGATCACTCGATGGTTCTCATTGTTCTATTTGGGGGTGAGCATATAACTCCCTCTTTCCACTCTTCCGGTAGCTGTTCTGTATCCCAGATCCTAACTATGAGTTGATGCAAAAAAGTCGCCAACTTATCCGGATCCATTTTTATAAGTTCCGCTCCGATGCCATCCTTCCCAGCAGCCTTGTCATTCTTAAGCTGTTTGATAGCATCCTTAACTTCACTTATTGTGGGAGTTGGTACGTACCCCTCGTTCACCGATGAAGTCATTCCTCCTGCTGTCTTGGCATTCCGCGTCTTCCGCCATTTATTCCTTCATCGTAGTGCTGCTTCCACCTTTCAATCACCTCACGTTCATAATCCCTAGCAGCACACTTGTTGCACATCGGTTGAATTAACTTCACGGTGACTCAGCTGAGTCATAATCCAGTTGCTGCTACCAATTATTACGACTTTATGTTACTTGGGATGATAGCTCCAACTTTATCCCGACACATTTCGGCTCGCGGTACGAAGCCTTTACGGGATGCGTTGAGCTTCTTGTAGAATGTATGCGTATCTTGAGAACAATACAGCTGCTGCATTTCTCCGCACTCCAACTCCTCTAGGTGACGCTTCTTATCCCGGAAGAGATGAGTTTGCTGTTTTCGCGCCTGTTTGTATCGCTCCCTAACCCACAATCCCTATGGCGCCTTCCGCTGCGTTGTTGATGACTACTTTGACGGTACTCCAGCAGTCCTCAAGAGGGACTTCGATTAGCTTTCCCTTTTCCGGCAAAGCTGCTTCCAGGCTTTGCGCGTAATTAGTTGCGACATCGGGTAGCTTCAGTTGCTCCAGATTATACAGTGGCGGGCGCCGGTATCGAATGTTGTTTACAACGGAAAGTCTTTGGCGCACTTCGACCATTACCGATAGGTCATGACGTCGATAATATCCGAGAAATGTCTTCCATAAATCAAAACGTGGTCGCTTTGTGATTCGGTCTGTTGTGGTGTTCTCTCCGTGTACCGATATGGAAGTCTATGCTGGAACTAGGTTCTACGTACGGCAATGTTCTTGGAGGCGGTGAAGTCGATGAATCTGAGGCCGTTTTCGTTCGTAAGTTGGTGGTTAAGGAACATTCCTATTACCGGTCTGAATTCCTGCTCTTGGCCGACCTGAGCATTGAGATCTCCGACGATGATTCAAACGCCGTGGTTTGGGCAGCTTTGTCGTCAACGTCACTTCCGAGGTGAGGACTGTGCACGTTTATTATGCTGACATTGGAGAAACGGCCTTTGATTCTCAATTTGCACATTCTGTTCTGTTGGCCACATCACGATAAAAGCTGTACCCATCCCTATGCGTATGTTCGATTGATTCTTGCTAGCACACCTCCTGCAGCGCTACAATATCAAACTTGTGAACCATCAGTAAGTCGGAAAGAATGCGGATACTTCCCGACAAATTCAGGGACTTATAGTTCCATGTTCCGATTTCCATATGTAGTTCATTTTCGTTACATGAGTCTATGCCGGCTGTTCCGGTCCGTATTTATGTTGTATGCTTCCATCACTATTAATTTGTACGGCTGGCTTGTAGGGCCTGCATAAACCCCATGTCTCGCCGGAGGACCATCTTGTAGAGCTCTGTTTAGAGTCCCACGCTGGCACGAGGACGATGATCGGCCGCCCCTAACAAGGAGAATAGGCGCCGTTTTAAGCCGCCTCTGACATTGAGAACAGACGCTCAGGTTGATGAAGGCCTGGACTTTTACCCTCAAGCAGCACGCAACGGTCAAAATTACATGCAGCAACTTGATTGTGATTTAACTGAGTCACAAAACAGGCACATAAACTGGCTTGCAACATGTGTGCTATTAGGGCCCTCATAGCGGGGTGACTTACCTCGACAGGGCTGCTTTCATATATTTCTGGGATAAAGGAAGAAACCTCTCCACACCCTCCACACACACTTCCTATGCAGCCTTTGCTGCCTGTCTGGGGAAGCTTATTTAATTCGCATCTAGCCTCCATATCTGGAGGCCGTTCACGATCCGCCGGATGGCTTGTAGCTCTGAACAGATTACCCGAAGCTAAATGTTGTACATAGCCTAATGAGAGAAGTTAAGCGTAAGGTGCGAGCGTACGGTTATGATATTGGAGTTGAATGGCATACATTTACCAAAAGCTTACTAATAAGTAAGATTTTATTTTCTGTAAGTATGAAAAGGATCGGTCAACAAGGTAGCGTTTTTTTTTCGTGTTGCAATTTGATATGGGACACCCTTTAGTACCTGACTAAATTATCTCTAACGAGGCTTGTAATTTTTTTGGTTGAAATCCTTATCAGAATTCTCGATGTTCATGCTCTGTCACGAACAGCATGTGGAAAAATGAGAAAATTAGATTTGTGAATAATCTCGATTTCCTCGATTTGCAATTTTCGATCGATCTAAGTAGCACGGTCAATTTCATTGTTTTGTTTATCTGCTCGCAACGAAACGTCAATTACGCGATGATGTTGCAGCGGCTGCGGATACCTGCGGACGAACCGATGGGATAAACCTCCGAAATAATGAATTCGAGTTTGTCAGCATCGGTACCACTTTCGATGAGATGGACGAATTACAACCAGAAATATTAAATCAACCAGCCACAGTTGTCCAACTAGATACGGAGGAAATATCTTCTGATCCCAAGTGAGATGCTTCTCATAGTGACGACACTGGAGTTTCAAGCACGAACCTAACTGAAACCCGAAATTCTGCATTCGTATTTGTGAGTACAGGAATCGAGCTCGTCGATAATTACTTACAGCTACATGAACCACCGCAATAAACCCCAAACCAACGGAACACAGAGGAATTGATTTCCGAACCTGAGTTAGATTCGACTCATAGCAACGACTTTATATTCCCATGCAGGACGGAACTCGAAGCGGTTGGAGTATTTCCTGAAACAGTTTCCATTAACTTTCATGGCGATAACCGACTGCAACTACCGGCTCGAAAGGTTTATTTAGCTTCCCGATTATTCCGTAACTTCAGTGGCACTTTAAAACTTTAAAGCATAACCAGTACTTTCAAGCACACATTTGCGGTAATGGACGATGGTGGAAAAGTCTACAACATCAAAATTGAAATGCTTATATGGTTGGTTACTGATGAAAAACGTCAATCCACGGTCAGGTTACTCCGGTCTAGAACACCATCAATTATACGAGCCAATTTGAATGCCAATCAAACAAAATGAAACGATCCAAGTCATTTATAATTATAAACTAAACTTAACCTTCAGTGCCAGAATGAGAGTTGAATAGTACTTGTTAAAAGCTGAACTGACGTTTGAAGTTGCTGAAAGCCGAGTCCTTGCTAAACACGACTACTGCGTCGCATGTTCTGTGCAGTAATGAGCAACGAATTGAAGTTTCTACCTGGTACAGACATACAACGTACAGCGTTGTACTCCTTTAGTCTAGTACGTGTTTTTCTGTACTGGATTAAAGTATTTGACAGTTCGTACAACGCTGTACGTTGTATGTCTGTCCCAGGCATTATGCAGTAACTTCGAATAATTCGAGTAAGCTTTATTAAATATATTTGATCGAATCCATGTGAGACGCCCCTTGGAAAAAACAATGTTTTTGTTGAAGCGTAACGTCATATTTGCAACAGTTTTAGAAAACAATTGGAATCAATTATCTGATGGTTACTAGTAACTGATCATGCTTATTTGCTGGCCATGGTAATGTTGCTAGGAAATGCATTTTTAAAACACATTAGCGATGATGAAGGTGGCTGGCGTATACCTTACACGGTAAATCTGGAAAACTCATTTTGTTTCACTTTTGACTTTGAACTACGCAATTGAGCCGTTTTCAACAATACTCGAGCAAAATGTTTTTTTCCAAAATTGCGTAAAAAATAGCTTGCGTAATGTTTTAAGAAGGAGTAAAAAGTGTGTCTTTTTCTACTCTTCACAAGAAGTAAAAAGTATGCCCATTTTGACGTTTATTCAGTTTACGCAAATGAGAGTGAAAGTAATATACTCCATTTTGGCGTAGTCATGAAAGTGCAAATTGAGATTACCGTTACGAAAAGATGGCTGACAACTAGATCATACTTATTTCGCTCATGGTGGTGCCAACCGGCTTATTACAATTTCACCACTGGCTTAGTTAACTGACTGCATAACTTATGGTTGTCTAGCCAAAGGCGCTAGAGCCACCAGCAACCTGACCAATGGTTGCCCGCCCGAGCATTCTCCAGGGTACTTGTCACCGCCAGCTATCAGTTCAATACTGGCGCATTGCCACTCTGAACAGATCCAAGACTGCCGAGTAAATGAAGCATTTTGCGAAGATGTACCCCTCTCATATCGTCAACTGTTGTATATGAGATCTCCCTTACTTACATTTGAAGTTTGTGATGGGAAAATACTTGGCATTTAATAAATTTACTCTGCAATACGAAATTATAAGACATTACCTTATATTTGCATTTTTTCAATAGTTTAGTGTTGACAATCAACAGTTTCCAATATTGGAATCGACGCGTAGAAATATTTCCAATCGATTGGGGCAAAGACTTTGAATTTTTTTTTGAAGAAACGACTGAGATATTAACGCTCAAAACCTGATCAGATCAAGATTAAGATTCTATACCAGACATTTGAAGAACTACGTTTCTCTTTTGTATACCGGATGTCATTTCAAAATTTTGAAAAATGAGAGCGTTACGCTAGTGAAAAGTTTTTGAACGCTAATAGCCCTCGTTCAACTGAACACAATGATACATCATTTGATCAGATAAACATACAAAATTTTTGCAATTTTTGTTATTTCAACTAAGTGTTATTAGTATAAGTAGTTCAACTTTTTATTTCAAAATGACCTACATTTGCTCCCATGCAAATCTTTGTACGAACAGGTTGAAAATATGTTGTTCCCTATCCGGGACCTCAAAAATGGGTAACAAATGGATCAAATTGTTTTCTTCTTTTTATTTCATTTATTTTCATTCCATGATGGACACAGAAATATCCACCCTTTAGCAGCAAAATTTCTCTGCTTTGTTGCCGGTGTCTAGTTTTATAACTGAGGCCCATCCCCTCTTTAGAATTCCGCTTCGTACTGTATTTTAATGCCTCTCTTCATTCAAGTTGATTATACTATCAACGCTGGTATATAGCACGCGAGATGAATCGAATTGATTTCAGTTTTCGACATGAGCTCCACCATCAGCTAGGTTCGGACAGGGTTCTGTCAACCCGGTTGTGGTATGAAAGATAGAGCCTTGCAAGACCGGCTAATTGGACAGTTATCGGTTTCCACACAGAAAAAAATAATTAATTTTAACAAGCGCGTAAAATTTCCCCTCGTGTATTTGCAAGTCAAAGGAGCGTAAACAACGATATTGTTTGCAATCTTTCATACAACAGGCCATATTCAGGCGTTATCTGGCTTAAATTTACATGAAATATCCCATTATTTTCTGCCAAATCTAGCATTCCCTTTATGTGCATTAGATAACGCAGAACATTCAGTGTTTCTTTTTATCTGTGCATGTCTAGCCAATGCAATGATACAATTTCGGGCCACTGAAAACTTGCCATTCGTCTCTTATGAAATAATTTCGGTTTGTCTCGCGTTGAAAAGCATTGCTCAGAACGATGAGGATCACGAACGTGGAGTATGGAGCAAAATTCATAAGAAGGAACGGGTCCAAAGCAAAATTATAGAACTATTTAAACAACCATATGTGAATACCATATATGAAATAGATGATACCGTTATAACTATAAACCAAAGCGGTTCTACGTGAACCTTGCGGTTATATCCCTGATATGACCCAAAACTATTTTATTTTTTTCAGTGTAGTCACAAATTTTACACATGCATGAAAGAACAAAGCCACTAAAACACGCTTCAGGCTGTCCATTCACGACTGAAGCGTCTGGCGCTTGTGCACTGCTTTAGTTCAGTGCTATTTGGCTGATGTAGATTAGGGTGTCCCTAAAAAATCAGTTTTTTCATTCTAGTTTCATTGTTAGGAAAAAATAATCTTCATGCGAAGTATTGAGAAAAATATGATACAAGTTTTTACTGAACTAAGTGAGTAAGTATATTTTATTGTTCAAAAGTTAGGGGTAATTATAACGAAAAAAAAAGTCCGATGTTAAGAAGTCACCGCCCGTGTGCCCCAGGAGTACCCTGGCTCATTTATTTAGCATTATGTTCCTTGAAACCCGTTAAAACAACAATTTGATGATTTTCTGGCCAATTCTCGCCTAATCAATCATGAGGGCGCAAAGAAAAAACGCATGTTTTTAGTTAAAATTGCTCGTAGCTTTTGAATCACAAGAAGTATTAAAAAACTTTGTTCGGCAAAAATGTGCGCTATAACGTTTCCTATATTTTATTTGAAGACTACTCAATCCTAAAATGAGAAACAAAAAAGTTATAATAAAAAAACTCGTTTTTTAGACACACCTATCTTGATATCAAGCAGAAAAAAGCTCTATCGTGGTCGAATGAAGCGATAGAAAAATGATGTCTTGAGCAAAGTTGCTTGAAATTATATTCCCTACAAACTTGCTTTTGATATCACCCTTCAATTGTGTTTCGTTCAAACGTTATCAACAGTGCCGCTCTAGCGGTAAAGTTTGGAACTAACTAATTATCACCACAAGATGGACAACTTGTTCAGATACAACTTTGTAGAAGACACCAGGATTCGGCAATGTAACCCTTAGGAGTTATTAATTTCGCCGTGAAAAAAGGGTTTTCCGACCACTGTGCGAAGCCTCATTGTCTCATCGTGGATGATGGAAACTTACGTCAAGGTGGACTTCCGTTAGCTTCCGGGGCTACTGTTTTTCACCGCCAAGTTTGATGTTCCGGAGGAATTAAGAAATCAGAAATTTTCAAAGCTTGCCAAGCCAATAAATACATGATTTGGCAAGAGATCTGCTCATGCGGCAAACGGAGTGACTACCGGGACTGTAAACGGGGGGATCTACCTCAAGGAATGTCTACAGAAGCGTCTGCTTCCTCTGTTGACACAACATGAGGGCGCTACGATCTTCTGGTCGGAACTAGCTTCGTACCACTATTCAATTGTTGTCCTGAAGTGGCACGACATAAACTGGATTTAAGGCCCATCTAAAAATACTGGGCAATTATTAAGCAGGCACTAGGGAAGCATCCCAAGGAGGTCAAATCTGAGGAAGACATCAAGAAAAAGTGGGTTTCCGTACAGAAGAAGCTGCAGTCAGACGGTTGTGGTAATGAAGTTTGAAGAAATAAATATGCCAAAAGCTTACTTATGGGTCATTTCCTATTGTCTGTAAGTTTGAAAAGGATCGGTCAACTAGGTAATTTTCTACAACGCTTCTTTTTCGTGTTGCAATTTGATGTGCGACACCCTTTAGTACCTGACTGTATTATCTTCAACGAAGCCTGTCAAATTTTTGGTTAAAATCCCTATCAGAATTCGTGATATTCATGCTCTGTCACGAACAGCTTGTGGAAAAATTAGAAAACGCTACCCCAAAACCTAATCTCAACAAACCAAAGTAAGCAGTAAGGTTTAGTTTTTCAATCAAGCGGCACCGACGACGCTTTGGATCCATCTTCCAGAGCATAAAAAATTCAAGGCCTCACCGTCGCTGCAATCAACTCGGTAGAACTAATGGCCCCGGCACACGACACCCGAATAGAAGAACCCTGTTCCCTCATGAAGTGCCAGTCCATCGATCATAATTCCGTAGGTGAGCTTCATTTTCGGCAACTTTCTACTTTCTCTCTCACCTGTCGGGAAATATCTTACTCAATTCATCATCAGCCCAGTGTGCCATCGCCGTCATCCTCTGGAGTGAAGTAGAAAATAATGAAACCTCCTGCAGACGTCCTACATATTGTCGAATTGCTTGCCCCTTCCGCTCCTGTACTCGCAGACGAGGCTGGTGGCTTTAAATTGAAGATTCTTCCTTGGGCGGGGGGAGTATGATTGATTTTCGTCGGCGTCTAATTTCATTAGACACAATTCATGATGGCTCATTCTCATCTCGTGTTATTTTTCGAAACGACGCCGACGACATTGGAGGCATGTCGCATAATTTCCAGGGAAATCTCCCTTCCGTGCCTCCAGTCTGGCATCAATTGCTTACTTTTGGTCCCATTTTTCTCGGTCCGTCGTCGGATCCGTTTACCCAGATTCGGGGCGTGAAAGACGAGATCGGCATTTTCCGGTAATTCAATTTGCGTTTTTCATCAATTTCTGTCTGGTTATTGCAGCTCCTGTTGGTAGTTTCTCACCTTTCATTTTGTTTTCCTTTGTTTGTTTTTTTCAGAGGCGTCGCGGTCGACGATCAAGGCTACATCTGTGTGGCCGATTCCGGCAACAATCGCATACAAATCTTCCACCCGGACGGGAGCTTCCTGCGCGCGTTCGGTTCCTGGGGCTCCGGTGATGCCGAGTTCAAGGGCCTGGAAGGGGTGGCCATCATGTCCAACGGGAACATCCTCGTGTGCGACCGGGAAAACCATCGGGTGCAGGTGTTCTAACGTTTTCTTTCTATGGTAAGTAGAGCATGCTGAGGACGATGTGGGGAATCTAGTTGATCACCAGTTACTCTCGTTTGCAGATATCCCAACCAAAGTGTACGAGTCACGTCTTTACCATTATGAAATCTATTGCTTATGCATCGAAATTCTATCGAGAAAAAGTCAAAATTTTCTCCCATTTTGCTAGTCAAATCTCCCATAATTATCCCTATTCGTTATCATTTCTTAAGCCCGCTGTCTATGAGACATGTATGTTGATGTTGTTTTCGGCTTTACCACTGATTGGATCGTAGATTTTTTACAACGAAAAAAAGTTATAATGATACCAAGAAATGCCAGATGCAAAATGACATGTAGCGATCAAAGTGAGCGGCGAAAAATTCTAGCATTAATAAAAAAGATTTTTGATTTTTGTGTTTGAACTGCTAAAAATCGGATGTGTCGTTTGAGTTGATGAAGATATCACAGACCGATTCCGCCGTGCGAGCCATTGCAATCATTGTTTTCATCCATTGGAATCGAAACCCATCTCAGGCGAACTGACAGCATAATCCTATCCTTTTGATCTGTCAATTAGACGCAAAAATAGGAAACTTCCCATCGCACGGCCCACTCCCCGACCCCACCCCTTCTTCACCCGAATTGCCAATCAATTTCGAAACCGAGGCGGAGGTTTACTGATATCAAAACCACTACGTCCTCCAGGAGCATCCAGCATATTGAATGACAAGAAACAGCAAGCAAATTCGATTTTCCATTTTCGACGTGGCACGTCTTCCTCCGCCCTCGGCTCTCGCCCTCTTCCGATGCTCTTCATATTTCATACATCTGCGGTTGTACGTGGAAATCAATCCGATCGGCGTCAGAAGCCACATCACTCGCTCTGCCCCGGTAAGGTACTGCTAGGTACGCTGGTAGTGTAATGGCCTTGAGGAGTACTGATCCGGGAGTTGGGCGGAAAGGCGCCCCACTATCTATGCAGTGAGTTTCTCTTTGATAGTATTATGATCCGTTTTGACAAGCGTTCGCTCCGTTGGCCGGATGCGTGCGTAGGTGGAAGTGGGTAGATTTTCAATTCTTCCCACTTATTCTTTTGTGTAAAGGGGGTATTATATATGAGAACATGATGGTAGGATTCTTTAGAGCATATTGAGAACTATTTCCATGCCTATTCAACTCCAAAATCGATTCCCTCGCCGAAATTGGTTATATAGGCAGAGAGTTCTGACGAGACTTCTGCCGTGTAAGGTTCGCTTAAGGCTTATATCAAGACAGTATTAAATTCATCTTCATTAGGGCTGGAGTTCATAATGTTATTTAAATGTTCAAACATTGAGATGTTGTGGAGACTGGTTTTCGAGAAACAATATTGCCCAACGAATCGAGTTAGCAGTGCGCAAAATATGGTCCAGTTGCTATCAGTGCCTTGAATTTTCATAAAATATCCATGAGAAGTGAAAATGATTTTATCCCAGTGTAATGATGATGTTTACTTTCCCGGTTTTCATGGTTACCGCTGTCACTTCTATGCCAACTGAATTTTGTTTGCTGCAATGAATGAAGTCGGCTTTATGTGTGGGTCAAAAATCTGCTGTCACTGTTGTTTTGATTATCAATCGGTAAGCATGAATTTCAGTTTAATGAAATCTGAATATCATGTCTTGTGATGATTTTTTTATTTTTAAGTGATTTTGAATACTAATCCAAACATGGGACAACCAGGGCCATCATCACCGTCCCAGAGGAATAGATGCTAGCAATGTTCTGCCCATAATTCAAAAAATGGCTAATGTGCCTTCAGGTTGAATTCGAGAAAAATGCAATCATAATGTTTTTGTCATTAAAACAAGTTTTATTAGATTTTAATAACTCTTAAACTACTCATTCTAGTTGTTGTCGATTCCGAAATCATGCCGTTAAATTGATACGAGAAAAGAAGTAGCCAATTTTCTCAAATTATGATTTTTGATCGTAGTAGCCAATTTTTCATTTACAGAGCAAGAGAAATTTGACAATCCGAAATCTGTTTTGTCTAACGTGCATACGTTGTCTATTATCGCGTTGTGAGTTTGTGACACAAATGGCTTTAAATTATCTGAAACAATACGGTAGCACCAGCGAAAGCGATAAGGAGCCAGAGGATACGATGGGCAGTATTTCGAATTGTAAACGGAAGAAACAAGCGACCGCTTTAGAGGCGAAAAGGAAAAAACGGATTCAGCACACAGTGATTCCCGGTAACTGTGCAACATGTCCTTTGGATTGTGGGTCAAAAATAGATAGAGAAACACGATTACGTATCAATGAGGAATATTGGAAGAAGACGGCTGCCGATCAAAAAATCTTTAACCAGGAGAGTGTCCTGCAGATCGAAGTTAAACGTAGACGCATACGTTCTGATGCACCTCGGAAGTGTTTCTCTTATAAATATTATCTTAAAGATTCCCTGTTCAGTTTGCAAAACGTTTGTGCAGCATTTTTTCTGAACACAATCGGGTATAAGAAATCTTGCAGGTATGAGTTCTATGTCCATTTTGCATGGTATTAATTCACAGCACTTTAATTATTTTATTTCAGTAATGTTATATCTCGCGCACTAATAAAAGGAGCCTCGAAGAAGAACTGATAAGAGGGGTATGCTCCAACGAACAAAAAGTCGACATTTGAAAAAGGCGGTCACGGAAGACATACTATCGTATCACCCTACTATCTCTCACTATCGTCGCAGCCACGCTCCAAACGTTAAATACTTGCCTTCGGATCTTTCAGCCCGACGTTTGTTTGAAGCATATATTGCACAACAGATTCCCGACAGTAATAAGTGTTCATATCAATATTATTGCGGGTATATTTTCAATTTTGCATATGCAGGCTTCTTAAAGATAATCATTTTTTGTGCTACAGCATTCTTCGAACTATGAATATCAAATTCACCAAGCTTGGACTGGAAGAATGCGAAGTGTGTGAGGTCCATCGTCAACATGTAACTGAGGCAAACCATAATCACGAAACAATAACAAAAGAAATAGAAATAAATCCTTGTGAGGCTTGTCAAATGTGGCACGACCATAACGCACGGGCACGAACATGTCGCGAGGAATATCAAAACGATAAAAACAACCAAAAAGCAGTAATTATGTCCGTTGATCTGCAAAAGGTAAGGAGCTTTTACATTCGATAACTGTTTCGTGCTCATTGGTCATTGATGTTTATTACAGGTGGTTCAAATTCCAAGAATGGACTCTTTCAAAACTGTCATATTCACGAAACGAATAAACGTTCTGCATCAAACATTTGCCCCTGTTGGAGGAGCAAAACATGGTATAGTTTATGGTTTCGTATGGGATGAATCTACCAGCGGAAGAACAGCATCAGATATCACGAGTTGCTTCCTCAAATATCTACAAATTGAGCGGAGTGCGAAGCATATCGTGCTCTGGCTAGATAACTGTAGCAGTCAAAATAAGAATTGGAATCTGTTCTTATTCATGATCCTCCTTATCAATTCGACGATGCTTGAGACAAACGTTATTGAATTTAAATATTTTGAACCAGGGCATACATTTATGTCTGCTGATTCTTTTCATCATGCTGTTGAACTGCGAATGAAATCAAAAGATAAAGGTGAAATTCATACGTTTGAAGATTTTTATGACTGCGTTAACACCGCCCAGGAAAATTCTGTAGCGATCAAAATGCAGGTATCTGATTTTTTTACTTGTGATATGATATGCAAACCAGCAACCAAGCTGAGACCTCGACCGAAACTCAATGAGGTGAAGCGTATCGTATTTTCAAGAGGATCGTATAATTTTACATGCGCCAATACATTTTCTGGATCAACAAAATCGTGCAACTTCTTCACCAGAGATCAATTGAGGCAGATTCAGACACCTGAGCTCGATATTTCGTCAACGATGCAGTTCCGGATGTAACCAAAAGGAGTCGAACTTATACGCAAACAAGGAATAATCAAAAAAATTGTACCGTTGTTGTCTCCCGACAAAAAGATGTTTTGGTATAATCATCCAACACACGATGAAAAATCTGATGTAGAAACATGATTTCATTTCCGTTTCTGTTTCCCATTTGTTTTATTACATAACAATAAACCGTTTACAAATAAATAGAACTATTCATACCAAAATTTCTTTCAATAAAAAGTTATGAAATCAGCTATGCTGTTGCCGAGAGAAATATCTGAATCAACAAAAACCATTGGTATCATCATGCACATCAGACAATTTATCATTTATATTACACATTAGCCATTTAGTTTTTCAAGCCGTTTGCCCCTATAAATCATTATTTTGAAAATTTTATACAGTGGGTACCTTAATAAGGGTGTCAACAATCATGCAACACTGTTTTTCTTATTTTGATTAAAATGGCATATTAGCCATTTCTTGAATTATGGGCAGTGTTGTGCAAGAATACCCTGGACTGGGCTGCCCTTGCATTTTTGATATTCATTGTGGTTGATTGAATTTCATTTCTGACATTTCGAAATTCGATTTGAAAATCTATATAAATAAAAATGAGTTGGGGTTTCCTTTGTCACGATTTAACTCGCGAGCGAAAAGACCGATCGGCGTGAAATTTTGTATGCAGAGATTTTTGGGGCCGGAGAATAATCTTATGATAGTTTGAGACCCCTCCCTTCACTGGATAGGGGGGCTCCCATACAAATGAAACACAAATTTCTATACAACTCGAGAACTAATCAAGCAAAAGAAACCAAATTTAGCATGCGTGAGTTTTTTAAGGCAAAAAAGGTTTTTATGGTAGCTTGAGAACCCTCTCCGTCATAAAAAGTGGGGCACCCATACAAATAAAACACAATATTCTGCATAACTCGGGAACTAATCAAGCAAACGGAACGAAATTTAGCATGTGGTGGTTTTTTAAGACAAACAATGTTTCTATGTTGGTTTGAGACCCCTCTTCTTTCTGAAAGAGGGGGGGAACCCATTCAAATGAAATGCAAATCCTTGCATAACTCGAGAAGTAATAAGAGAAATGGAACCAAATTTCGCTTGTGGAAGTATTTGAAGGAGGGATATGTTTCGATGGCGATTTGAGACTCTTCCGTCATATGAGGAGGAAGGGGGAAGGGGGTGCTCTCAAACAAATGGAACCCAAATTTCTGCATAACTCGAAAAATAATCAAGCAAATGGAATCAAATTTGGAATGGACGAGTTTTTTAAGGCATGACATGTTTTTATGGTGGTTCAAAGCTCCTCCTCCCTCTTAAAAGGGGGGGTCTCATACAAATGAAACAAATTTCAACCAAACATGAGAACTATCCCTACCGCTATGCAAATTTGTATGCAGTGGTTTTTGGGTCCGGGAAAGGATCTTATTATATTACCCGCCCCGCCTTTAGAAAGGGGGCTCCCATGCAAATGGAAAACTATTTTCTGCATAACTCAAGAACTAATCAAACAAATGGAACCAAATATGGCATGTGGAGGTTTTGTAGGCAAGAAAAGTTTCTACGGTGGTTTGAGACCCCAAGCAAAAGAAACCAAATTAAGCATGTGTGAGGTTTAAAAGGCTAGAAAGGTTTTAATGATGTTTTCAGATTCCTCTTCGCTCTGACAGGGGGGTCTCCTATACAAATGATATACAATATTCTGTATAACTCGAGAACTAATCAAGCAAATTGAACCAAATCTGGCATGTGGAGGTTTTTGTAGATGAATACTGTTTCAATGCTAATTTGAGACCCCTCCCTTTTCTGAAGGGGGCGGGGGGTGGGGCTCCCATACAAATAAAACACAAATTTATGCATAGCTCGAGAACTAATCAAGAAAATGGAACCAAATTTGGCATATGGAGGATTTTGAAGGAGAGAAATGTTTTTATGGTCATTGAGACTCTTCCGCCTTTTGAAGGGGGGGGGGGAGGAGCTCTCAAACAAATGAAACACAAATTTCTGCATAGCTTGAGAACTAATCAAGCAAATGGAATCAAAAATGGTATGCGGGGTTTTTTGAATGCAAGAAATGTTTCTATGGTGAATTCAAACACAAATTTCAACCAATCCTGAGAATTATCCAGGTAACTAAGCCACAAACTGTGTATTGTCTGGGTAAGAAGAATGTTCTGGTAGAAGTTTGAACTCCTTATTACTCAAAAAAACTCATTAAAAAAAGCGTCAGTTCTATGTAATGTTCATTCATTTAGTTGCAGGCGTAGCAACGCTCCCACCGGGATCAGCTAAAGGGCGATACGGTCAAAATTTGGTCAATATCAACTTGACGTATTTCTTTCAATTTTGCATTTAAAAAACCTGAACACCCCTCACTTTGAAGGTGTGTGTGTAGAATGTTGCTCCTATTTTGATTTTGGAATTCACTCTTCAGTTGTCAAAATGCCGTCCAAGCAAGAAGAGCAGCGTATCAAAATTTTGCTCGCGCATCGCGAAAATCCGAGCTACTCGCACGCAAAGTTGGCAAAATCGCTAAAAGTTGCCAAATCAACCGTAACAAATGTAATTAAAGTGTTTGGGGAACGTTTGTCGACAGCCAGGAAGTCTGGATCGGGGGGAAATCGAAAACCGGAAGCCGCTGAGACGACAAAGAGAGTTGCCGGTAGTTTCAAGCGAAACCCTAACCTATCTCTCCGAGATGCCGCAAATAAGCTGGGTGTATCGTCTACAACCGTGCATCGAGCCAAAAAACGAGCCGGACTATCGACTTACAAGAAGCTAGTGACTCCAAATCGTGATGATAAACAAAATACGACGGCCAAAGCGCGATCCCGGAGGCTGTACACGACGATGCTGACGAAGTTTGACTGCGTGGTAATGGACGACGAAACCTACGTCAAAGCCGACTACAAGCAGCTTCCGGGACAGGAGTTTTATACGGCAAAAGGAAGGGGAAAGGTAGCAGATATTTTCAAGCACACAAAACTGTCAAAGTTCGCAAAGAAATATCTGGTTTGGCAAGCCATCTGTACCTGTGGCTTGAAAAGCAGCATTTTCATAGCTTCCGGGACTGTCAACCAAGAAATTTACGTGAAAGAGTGTTTGAATAAACGTCTGCTGCCTTTCCTGCAGAAACACGGTTGTTCCGTACTGTTTTGGCCGGATTTGGCATCTTGTCATTACGGTAAAAAGGCCATGGAGTGGTACGCCGCCAACAACGTGCAGGTGGTTCCCAAGGACAAGAACCCTCCCAACACGCCAGAGCTCCGCCCAATTGAGAAATACTGGGCTATTGTCAAGCGGAACCTAAAGAAGACCAAAAAAACTGCTAAGGACGAGCAGCAGTTCAAGGCAAACTGGCTTTCTGCGGCGAAGAAGGTGGACAAGGTGGCTGTACAAAATCTGATGGCAGGGGTCAAGCGTAAGGCCCGGCAATTCGGATTTGGTAAAGCGGAAGCCTAACTGAATATTTTTCCTGAATTTTATACTAATTGAACTTGAAAAAGAAATTTAATTTGATTTCACCGATTTCACCGATTTACACGCGTTTTCCCTTGACCAAATTTTGACCGTATCACCCTTTAGTATATAAATTAAAATAAATTGGGGTTTCCTTTGTCACGATTTAACTCACGAGCGGAAGGGCCGCTTTGACAAGATTTTTGCTTTGGTTGATTCGTCTTGGACACCGGAAGGTTCTTATGATGGTTTGAAACCCCTCCCTTCTCTGGAAAGGGGGGCTCCCATACAAGTGAAGCACAAATTTCTGCATAACTCGAGAACTGATCAAGCAAAGGAACCCAAATTTAGCATGCAGAAGTTTTTGGAGGCAAGCAATGTTTCTATGGTAGTCAGAGACGCCTTTCCTATCTTGAAAGGGAGGATCTCGTACAAATGAAACAGAAGTTTCTGCATATCTCAAGAACTAATCAAGCAAAGGAACCTAAATTTGGCATGTGGGGTTTTCTGGAGGAGAAAAATGTTTTTATGGTGGTTGAGACCCCTCCTCGCTCCTAGAAGGGGTGCTGCCATACAAATGAAAGTGTAATTTCTTCATAACTCTAGATCTAATAAAGCAAATGGAATCAAATTTGGCATGCGGGGATTTTAAAGGCAATTAATGTTTCAAAGATAGTTTGAGACCCCTCCTCTCTCTCTCTGTTAGGTTGGGGGGCGGTGTTCCCATACAAATGAAACAAAAGCTTCTACATAACTCGAGACCAAATCAAGTAAATGGAGCCAAATTTGGCAGGTAGAGGTTTTTGAAGGCAAGAAATGTTTCTAAGGCAAATCGATACCCCTCGCCCTCTGTAAGAGGGGGGGCTCTCATACAAATGAAACACAAATTTGTGCATAACTCGAGAACTAATCAAGCATATGGAACTCAATTTGGCATGTGGAGGTTTTTGGAGGAGATAAATGTTTCTATGGAAGTTTGAGACTCCTCCGCCATCTGGAAGGCGCGGGAGGGGGTTTTCATACAAATGAAACACAAATTTCTGAATAACTCGAGAAATTATCAGGTTAATGGAGCCAAATTTGGCATGTGGAGGTTTTCGAAGGCAAAAAATATTTCTTAGTTGACTCGAGCCCCTCCCTTCTCTGAAAAGAGGGCTCATATATAGATGATTACAAATTTCTTAATAACTCGAGAACTTATTAAGTTAATTTGGTATGTGGAAGTTTTTGAAGACAAGAAATGTTTCTATTGTGGTTTGAAACTCCTCCGCTCACTGAAAGAGGGGTCTCTTATACAAATAAAACATGAACTTCAGCATAACTCGAGAACAAATCAAGCAAATGGAATCAAATTTAGCATGTGGAGGTTTTAGGAGCGTAGATTTCTATATACACAAAAATGAATATCTGTCTGCCTGTCAGACCCTTATAGATTCGAGAAGTTCTGAACCGACCAACGTGAAAATTTATATGAAGGGGTTTTTGTGGCTGGCGAAGGTTCTTATGATTGTTTGAGACCCCTACTCTCTCAGAAAGGGGGGGAGTCTGATACATATGAGACACAAATTTCTTCATCACTCGAGAACTAATCAAGCAAATCGAATCAAATTCGGCATGTGGGGGGTTTTGAAGGCAAGAATGTTTCTATGGTGGTTCAAGACCCCTTCCCTGTTTGAAAGGGCGAGGGGTTCAAACAAATGAAACTCAATTTTTTATTATAATCGAAGAGCCCCGTGTGATGGTTCGAGAACTAATCAAGCAAATGGAACCAAATTTGGCATGTGGGGGTTTTGAAGGCAATCATTGTATGGTGGTTTGAGAAACCACCCCCTCTGGAAGGGAGGGCTCCCATACAAATGAAACACAAATTTCTACCAAAAATGAGAATTATCCAGGATACTTAAACACAAAACGTGTATTTCTCGGGTAAGAAGCATGTTTTGATAGAAGTTTGAACCCCTGCTTATTCAAGAAAAATAAACTCATTCCGAAAAAACCCATAAAAGTGCCAGTTCCATTAAATTTTCCTTCATTTTGTTGCAAGCGTAGCAGCGCACGCACCGGGTTCAGCTAGTATGAATGAATATAAATGAATAACAAAGCATTTTGAAAATTTAAGGTTCATTTTTCTGGTTACGTTTGTTGTCATGAGTTATCATTTGGTTTTCGCATGGAACTTATAGGTAGTCAATGTTATGTTGCCTGAAAATTCACGCTTCTGAATCTAATGAGCATGACTTTTATCAAGACTGGTTGCTATAGTTGCTTCAAATTCACTGCCACATACCGATCAGCCTAACCGGGTCTTAACCGGCTCGCCTTCGTTCCCTTCTCTACTCTTCAACACAAGACTGACCTGCACGTGCTTCATACCTTACCTTACCAATCAGACTAAAGCTTGTAGTACACTGTTTGTCCAATAGCCAAATATTTGGCATAGGCAGCTAGACAGCTGACAGATATCATAGATGTTTGTCAGATGCCTATCTGCCTATGACAAATATTTGGCTATTGGACAAACAGTGTACTACAAGCTTGAGGCCAGCGTGGCGTCTGCTGTACACAGAAGTTGTCTCCATTCTATTCGGTCCATGGCTGTCACTCGCCACCCTCGCTGTCTGCAGGTCTGCAGGTCGCCTTCTACTTGATCGATCCACCTTGCTCGTTGCGCGCCTCTTCTTCTTGTACCTGTCGGTTCGTTTTCGAGAACCATTTTCACAGGGCTGTCGTCCGACATTCTTACGACATGTCCAGCCCATTGTAGACGACCATCGTACGATGGGAGGTTCTCCCAGCAACTGGTGCAATTCGTGGTTCATTCGCCTCCTCCACGTTCCGTCTTCCATCTGCACTCCACCGTAGATGGTACGCAACACCTTCCGTTCAAAGACTCCAAGGGCGCGATGGTCCCCCACTAGGCAATGTCCATGTTTCGTGGCCGTAGAGAACTACCGGTTTAATTAATGTCTTGTAGATGGTGGTTCGGCGAACTTTGTTCTACTACCTCGATTTCGTCATCGTCGATCTGAACTCGTGGTAGAAGGCTAACATTGTCTTCTCGTGAGCCTCTTCCCTGCATGTATTTTGTTTTCAACGCATTAATCACAAGCCCAATCTTACCAGCATCAGCCTTAAGTCTGATGTACGTTTCATACCGATGGGAATTCTTGGCCGTGCATCGAACTAGGAGTCGATCGGCAGCCCGTTCAGATAGGAATGCCGATTTCTCAATTCGTCTACGTTGAGCGTCTGATGTGGAAGCAAGAGTTCTTTGACAGTTCAAACTTCAGACAGCTGGCCGCGCTGTTTGTCCCGGAAATGTGCAGAGTAACGGATTTTGAATCTTTTTCATGGCGCTGCGTCCCTCCAGTCCAGCAAAGGCATAGCGGTATTGTAATGCCTTCGAGCTTTAACTGGTGTGCAAGGTCTTGGCCGATCAGACTAAGATGTGATCCTTCATCTAAGAATGCATATGTGTGGACGCATCCGTCGGGTCCGCTGAGTACTACAGGCACATAGCGGAATAGACCTGCACTCGATTTCGTTTGATGGATGTTGCAGTGATGTGTTGGAGTTTCCGCAGCAGATGATGGTAGTCTTGGAACTGGAACTGTGTGTGTTGATGGTGCTGGAACAGTTTGGCGAAGAGATTGCTGAGCTTTCTGATCATTATGGAGCAACTCATGGTGTTCATAGGTGCATCCATTTTGCCCGCATGGTTTTACGTCACATTTTTCGGTGCAGACAACTTCTGCAGAGTTTAAACTCTCTTACGATTGCCCACCGCACGAGATAACTCCATAAACTGTTTGCACCGAGGAACCGTTTTGCACCCTCCTTTGCATACAACACATGCTTCGGAAACATAAGCCGAATGTTCTGATACTGGGGCACGGCTATATTCTTTTAGACTGGAATTCAGGGACTTCGGATGACTACTGTTCTCACGACCTTCGCGGGATCACGACGGTGCCTTTGGCAAGTGAATATTTAGACCCAATTTCCGAACGTTCCCAAGTTGGCTCGCTAAAGGGTCTGCCAATGTCTTGCCCAGTCTAATTTGATCAATGACGGAAGGCTTCCCTTCCAACGACTTTTGGAGACGAATAAGATTTTCCTCATTAGTGAAACCGCACATGTTTGTCGTGCTGGTAAACATCGACATCAACTTGCCGGAAAATTTAGGAAGATAGCAGCTAGCTGCTGTCGGGAAGGTTTCTCCGTCGTGATAAGCTGGGTTGCCCACAGGATTCAGCAATACCTTCTTCTCTCGGTAGTGGCTCTGCATTCCTATGGAAGCTTGAACGAGGATGATTTGCAAGCCGAGTGGAGCCAACTTGAGCCTGTTCAGAGTAGTTCTGCGTCGAATGCCTCTGTGGATCGAAAACTTCTGGTATACGGGTAACCAGTGGTTCCTCTACTCGATTGTCATTGGTTTCTTGTACCCATTGCTGTACTCGATTATGCGATTAGCCACTGTTTCGGAGCCGGTTCGACTGTGAAGCTGCTCAAGAAGTTCATATTTGCAGCTTGCTGTTGCTTGCTCTCACGTTCTTCTTCCAGCCGTCTTAAAAGATGTTTGCTCGAAGAAGGAGAAGTCATTGAAGACGCTCTTTTGTCGTGTGGATCGACTAAAATATGATGGATGTTTTTGATTTGTCGACTTGTCAAGTCCAGTAACATAGACTCAAATTTGAGTGAATCCACGTTCGACGAAAATGAGTGAAGGACGACTCAAAACTGAGTTAAAACGGCGTCTATATGAGAGAGAGAGAGAGAGAGAGAGAGAGAGAGAGAGAGAGAGAGAGAGAGAGCGCAACGACTGGTACTTAGCAACAATTGGTTTATCGAACAATGCGAAAGATAAATGAAATCGACATAAACACCGTCTTCTACATTACGGATAGTGCGTATGTCTCTGGAAAAACTTTATCAGCGCGTGAAATATTTCGCAGACTGATGAACGTATGTCTGTTAATTGTGTGAAATCAATTTTTGGTGATACTACAAGCTTTTAGATCGAAGATGGCGTCGAAAGAAGAGCAAGTGCGAAAATCGGATCTGTCAGTAAGAAGAACTCCAAAAAAGTTTGGTTTTCGTGCAAGCACTGTCCATTACGTTCTAAAATCTTTCAATACATCTATTAAGTGTGAGCTGTTTAGTGGAATACCTGTAACTAGAAATGGGAAGAGATATTAGTATTTTTCATTTAATTCCAACTACCTTTGTTGCTAATCTTGTCAACTAGGCGTTTTTTGTCTACAATGTGCAGAATTCTTCAGTGTGGTGAACTAACTAAACTTCACATTGTAGAAAAACACGCGTATCTGTCAAGATATGTAAAGAAACGTAGTTGGAATTAAATGGAAAATACAATTTTTTCTTCTCATTTCTAGTTTTCGATACACGTTTGACAACAGCCAGGAAGGCTGGGAGCGGAACAAAAACGGATCTCAGGAACCACCAGAAGAACGCGAAGGTGAAGCAAATATTTCAAAAGAGACCAGATCATTCGGTACTTACTGTGGCTAGAAAAGTAAAAATGTCCCCAACTTTCGTGCAGACTTCCAAGCACCGGCAAGGTCTGAAGTCGTTCAAGGTGAAAACTGCACCGAATCATAATGATAAACAGAATGTGATAGTTTAAAACCCAGGCTTACAAATTGTATCGCGAATGTTTGACGAAGTTTCCCTGCGTGACAATGCACTGTGGTCCAGAGCGAAAAATTAGGTGGAATAAATTAATAACTCAAAGAATATAAGAGATAGCGTATTGATGTCTTCTGAACAAATTTTAGTTAGCTAATGCCACGTTGTTAGCAAAAATGTCCTATACGCCTAATTTCACCAATAAAGTAATTTACTATCAAACTTTTTCGTTTTGATAGATAGAAATACAAAATGTTCTACAAAGTTATGGAACAACAAAATCATTCAAACTTTGTGGAAGATTATATTTGTCTATCTCTTCTATTTTTTGAGATATAGCGCTTTTAAAGAAACAAAAGCCAAAAATCAGAATTTCTGTCATATTTTGAAAAATATCTATTTTTCAGGCCTACTATATTAAGAGCGATTGTAGTTCACATAAAAATACACATTTGCTCCCAAGACATCATACTCGTACAACTTTCCTGTGAAAAGTTATCATCATTTTTGTTGTTTTATAAGCCATATATTCAAGCGTTACATTTCAAAAAGGCGCAAGTAAAACCGATAGCTTTATATACCAGTTGAATAAGTATATCTCAAAGTACATTTAAGCAAAATTTGGGAATGGTCTTTTTTGATTTTGCTTAATAGCAGAACGTTGAAAATATCGTTTTTATGCCGTAAATTTACAATCGTGTTCCATTGGGGATCAAATCAAAGCAAGCTTTGCTTTTTTGGCATAAAATTGTCACGTTAAGTGCTTTCAAAATGAAACAGGTAGGTAAATTTGTTGTTCGAGCATTGTTATTTCAATAAAGCGAATTTTAATTTATTAGCAATTCCTCTGACCGTTCTCATATTCCTTCTAATGAAGGGAGCTAAAGAAAAAGATTTGTTGGAATTTGTAAAGAAAATGTATTCCGGAGAAAAACTTAACATTGATTTGGTGCATAAGAAGCTTCATCTGGTGATGCTGAAGTTTCAGAAACTATGGTGTGCAGCTGGACGAAAACGCAAACGGTTTTTGAATATCAACAAAACTTGGCTTGATGTAGAATTTATGATCGGTATTACGTTTTCGTCCGTCCATCAAAGCCGTTCAAAGACACAAAACGAAAATTAAGGAAAAAAAAGGTTGAACCTCTTCTGAACCAATATTCGGGCCAAGAAATCTCGTTTGCTGCAGCAACTTCCGTAGCGTCGGCTGGGTTCCGGAAAACTGGTAAACTGATAGAAAAATAAGCACAAACTCCTGATACAGCAGCGGCCAATCAACAATCTTCGGAATAAAAATGAAAAAGAAAAATTAAATCCACTAACAGCTGAGAAGGTCTTGCATTCTTATGCAAGAACGTGGTTTCAAAAGCTCAATATATTGATATCCGGGAGGTGAATTTGAGTAGAGGAGCAGATATATACCCATCGTATCCTGAGCAGAGCCGAATAACTTGATAACTGGCTTTGGTATTTAGGAGCTCAGATTAAGAGGTAAAATACCTGAGGATAATAACATAAAATGTTATGCGAATACCAAATTGAGGTTATACAATACCAAAATAGTACCTCTCAGGTATTCCCAGGAATCCAAAATAAAAAGTTTTGTTATTTGAGAGATATTTTGCTTGCAATTCTTAGGTATTTTGCTTAGGTATTTTACCACTTAATCTTAGCTCTTTAATATCACGGCCAGTTATCAAGATGAAAATTAGGTATTCATATGTTATTGTCTCCTGCTCGGGATACGACGAATTTACACTTATATACAAATAGGGTTGTGATGGCAGAAGCAATCACACAAGATATAAACAGTGTTTTATTGACGATGACGAGGACCACGAACTGCAAGAATATAGAGATTCGCATGTATTCGCACTCTCGTTAGTTCTGCTATGGTTGATTGGGCATCGTAGATCTGACGGTACTGAAGAAATTGCTTGAAATAATGATCTTCCTTCTTCAATTTTCCTATGCAGGCCCATCAAACTGGTATTTGCAAAAGAATGCGCAGAGCTAACAAAACGCGAGGTTCTTCTAATGAAGGCGCAAATTCGAAATTTGAAAAATTTTATGGTACTACTATCCAAACAAGTCGTTTCTGTTAAACCAGTGATGTTGTTTACGATGATGGACACCAAAGTTGCCAACGATTTGACTGGAACCAAATCGCAGGCCTGCTATATTGGAACTTCTGGCAATCACCTTAACAATTCCAGAGTGGCATGGTCCTCCGATGATCCTGGCATATATAAATATGGCTTTTCTCCTCTTCATGCACGTACATAAGAACTATGGAAATGTTATTGGAAGTGTCTTATAGGCTGGTGCTTGATAAACCTACATGGCGTGTAAGCAAATCAAACGGTAAAAGTCAAAGCGGTAAAAGCTAAGAAACGGAAATTCGAAAAACGATGCGTGAGGAATTGGGTAAGAATAGTATATTATTCAATATTCTTAATTTTATTTTGAAATTATTCGATATCATCTAACTATCTCTTGTAAATTTTTTCACAGGATAACGCATTAGTGAGCCGGTTTCAGGATGTGGCAATTCAAACGACGGAAACACGGCACGAAAGTTTTCCGTGACTGCTACGTTACGATGTACTAACGTTATATGCATCAAGAACTATTAATAATTACCTAGTTCATAAACACTTGAAATAAATCCGATAATTGTAGATTTGCAGCATAAAAACGATATTTTCAACGTTCTGCTATTAAGCAAAATCAAAAAGACCATTCCCAAATTTTGCTTAAATGTACTTTGAGATATACTTATTCAACTGGTATATAAAGCTATCGGTTTTACTTGCGCCTTTTTGAAATGTAACGCTTGAATATATGGCTTATAAAACAACAAAAATGATGATAACTTTTCACAGGAAAGTTGTACGAGTATGATGTCTTGGGAGCAAATGTGTATTTTTATGTGAACTACAATCGCTCTTAATATAGTAGGCCTGAAAAATAGATATTTTTCAAAATATGACAGAAATTCTGATTTTTGGCTTTTGTTTCTTTAAAAGCGCTATATCTCAAAAAATAGAAGAGATAGACAAATATAATCTTCCACAAAGTTTGAATGATTTTGTTGTTCCATAACTTTGTAGAACATTTTGTATTTCTATCTATCAAAACAAAAAAGTTTGATAGTGAATTATTTTATTGGTGAAATTAGGCGTATAGGACATTTTTGCTAACAACGCGGCATTAGCTAACCAAAATTTGTTCAGAAGACATCAATACGCTAACTCTTATATTCTTTGAGTTATTAATTTATTCCACCTAATTTTTCGCTCTGGACCATAGTGCAATGGACGAAGAAACTAATATGACTTTAAGCAGCTTCCTGGAATGTCTTATTATAGTGCCATGCAACGAAACGGCGTAGAAGAGCAATTTAGGACGAAGAAAAAGGCCAAGATTCCAAAAAAACATTTGGTTTGGCAGGCAATATGCAGCTGTGGTGGAACAAGCCAAAGTTTCATCACTAACTGGACGGTAACCAAGGAAATATACACACTTAGAAAATAACACTGAACTCGGTTCAATTTTCTACCGAACCCCATCGGTTACCAACAAGAAACCGAATATACTGTTTCCGAGTAACTCTTTAGAACCAAACCCGAGTTTCGCTTACTATATGATATATTTGACAGATAAAAATGAAAGATGAACCGAACTGTACGGTAAAGCAGGGATATTCAAGAGTTCGGTACACGAGAACCGAAAAAACTCAGTCGCTGAATATTCTTAAACATCAAACAATTCTCTTTGAGTCAATTCCGCGACGGCTATGTCTACCGAAAAACTCGGTTGTTTTAGCTGACTTGATAAGACCTGAAAAATCGACAGTCTTTTCAAGTGTGTACCGGCCTAAGTGTGTACCGTGAAGAATGTCTGAAGAAGCAAGTGCTACCTACGCATCTTGTCACCACGCCAAAGATCTTTTGGAACGGTATGAAGCGAATGGAGTTCATGTAGTACCGAAAGAGGCAAATCCACCTAACTGCCCAGAGTAGTGACCTATCGAGCGGTATTGGGCTCTCGTGAAGAGAGAACTCTCTCAATATAAACAACAAGCTACAACTATAGAAATATTTCGCAAATGTTGGACAAAAGCAGCTAAATCAGTTTGAGAGAAGTCTGCACAAACCCTAATGGCAGAAGTAAACTCAAAAGTACGTTGTTTCTTTATTAAATTAAATTAAATTTATTAAATTATTGAATAGCTGTAATAAGTTTTAAGATGACGAATAAGTAGTGTATAGAAAATAAGCTATCCACAAACTTTCTTTCAAATTATGTTGAAAACCGATATTATATTCATACAAAAAATTGATCCTTTATTGTACGAGGTTAAACTTGAACATAATGAAGACCGGATGAAATTTAAGTTATTCCTTCACGAATTTTCGAACTTTGGATCGAATGCTCTTCATCAAGTTCCGGACAAGTGTTGCATCGCATTTTTTGGACGCTTGAGCCCAAATTTTTTTGAACTCCTGCATGTTACCAGCTGCCTTACCAGTCTTCTTAAAAACCCTCTTCACGATTGCCCAGTAACGTTCGATGGGTCGAAGCTGAGGGCAATTTGGTGGATTGATATTTTTCTCAACGAAATCCATACCCTTTTCCGCAAGCCAATTGAGAGTGGTTTTGGCATAGTGAGCCAACGCTCAATCCGGCCAAAACAGTGGAGGTGTACTATGCTTCTTATATAAAGGCAACAATCTCTTCTGGAGACACTCAGATCGATAGATTTCCGCATTTATAGTTCCGGTAGTGTAAAAACTGGTTGACTTCAAACCACAGGAACATATTGCTTGCCATACCAGTACCTTTCGACCGTATTTCTCCACTTGAATCGACCTGTCCGCATCGCTCACATCCTCTCCAACGACGGCAGTAAAGTATTGTGGACCTGGAAGGGTTTTTGAGTCCTCCTTTACATAGGTCTCATCGTCCATCAAAACGCATGCAAAAGACGCGAATACAATTTCCGGGCCCTTGTTGCTGCTCGCTTCTTCTGTTCTGCACTTTGTTTCTAGATTTTCTGCTTCTTGTAGGTCTTCAGGTGGTTTCGCCTCTTGATACGCTGGATCATTCCGACACTCGTTTCTGCTTTTTTGGCCTAATCACGTATTGACATTGATTTGTTCTTCATGATTAGAGATACCACTTTCTGCTCCAGTTTCGGGTTGGAAGAAACGGGTTTTATGCCTCTTCCTCGTAGCTCATCCAAAGAATAGTGTTCCCCAAACTTATTAATGATGGTTTAAACACTCGCATGATGAATTCCAAACCGCTTCTCCAATTTTCGCATAGTAATACCCTTCTCACTGAGCCATGTGTCCAGAACCTTAATTTTCACTTCCTTTTCAATACGCGACATTTTGAAAACGCAGAATTCGAACCGCACAAACAAGTAAACAAGAGAAAACTGACAGTCAAACGCACAGCATGCAGTGTTCAGAGCATAAAAAACCATCACAAATACATGCGTACAACGCAAATGTATGTGGATAGCTTATATTCGATACACTCCTTAGTTCAATCGAGTCTGATCAGACGAAAATCCGGAAGGAACACGTTGATTTCAGGCTTGAGATACGTTTCGGTGATGACTGCGATGTCGATGGCACGATCGTTGAGGAAGTCGATGAAGTCGATTTGCTTGTTCTTAATCGAGCAAGCGTTCCAATTTGATATTTTAATTATTTCACGGTCCATTGATGAACGCAACAATGGCTTGGATTTGTTCCGATCGTGTTCGGCAGGTCCTCTTGATGATGGTAGCCTGTGTTAGAATAGCAACGACTTCCTCCGTTGTTAGAACTGCGTCGTCGATAGTTCCGGATGCTGCATGAGCGTACGACCGGCCTGGAAGGGGGTCTTGCGATGGCCGGAAGACAGAAGCCAGCGATTGTCCTTTTGGCGTGATCCCAAGGCACTATCTTGTAACCAATTAATCCAATCCCAAATTGTTTTTGCATCCTCAAGAAGAAACAGAGCACCATAAATGAAGATGCTCTCAATTTAACGGAAAACCAATGACATTAATTTATTGGTCTAAACCTGTACCATCGGCCATAGACTATACAGGCTTTGAATTGAAGCAAACGATAGCATTTCAAATAGGTGAAAATCCCACAAACCAACATTGGCGGTTTGCCCCAATCCATCCATAATTGAAATGAAGAAAATTCAGCAACATCTGGAAAAAATTTGCATTTCTCAAATTCTTCGGTGCCCATCCTTGAATTTCGACATTCTACGGCAGCTCAGTTCGAATGCAAGAACCATTTATTGCACTTTTACAGTCCTCCTGCATCCATGATGATGAAGCGGGAGCAGTTCGAATGGAATCCCATACAATGGGTAATGGAATCGTTTGTTCGCTGTAAATCGTCACTGGCCAGATATTGATACCTAGACCGGAGTGCCGATGAAAATGGTTGGCAATTTTCGGCGTTGTAAATTAATGTGTTAGAAAGAAAACATATGGTCCAATTTCCAGTTAATTTGTGTCAATATGTTATATTGGCAAATTTAGAAAATCTAAATTAAAACTTCAATTCTCGAGTACTTTTTCAAACAGACGTATCTGATTTTGTAAACAAAGAGGGGAAGTAAAATTCAAACGTAAATTTCTCAAAACTCTCAGCAACCTCATGGAAAGTAGCGTCACCTACATGTTAGGAAAATGGTATTCTTCATGTTGGTGGCCCTAGTTTGCATGAAATCGTTAAAGGTTTCAAGAATTTTACGTTTGAATCTTACTTCCCCTCTTTGTTTACAAAATCAGATACGTCTGTTTGAAAAAGTACTCGAGAATTGTTCAATTAGACAAATATATTGAAAACTCTTACAATTTTTCAAACTTCCACTGGTAAAAGCGAGCGAATTCCAAAAAAAAATCTCATCCACTGACAGATACGCATGAGTAGTTGACATGAAGGGAACATCGCAGTAGGTTTAGAATTTATAACAGTTTAGTCTGTACCTGTCATCTGGTCGGTGAGTTGCCTTGTGTAGTATGTTGCTTGTGTGATTGATGTTAAATATAATAATATAACCATGTAATGCAAAATTTAGATTGCCTGTCTGAGAATTTGCGCAATGGATTTGACAAATGATGTTCGTTTTCTATCGCAAAATGATAATGCAAGGCTTTGAATCCTGAACCTTCGATCATCTTTAGGTCCGGATTTGGTTTTGCCTTTCCGTACATCCGTTCAACCTCTATCAGAGATCCGTCAGGTAAGTTCAGGAAATGGAAAAAATCTCCTAAACTATATCATACGATCCACAAACGCCACGATCGGCGCACAGGTCTACTCGATAGCGACCAGGGACTATTCCTCCAAATCGCCACTCGAAGCGGCCATCGCCAGGCCAGAGGCGGCTCATCTCAGCGCATCGGAAATCTAATACCACTAAGTGCAGGACGGGGAAAGTTTTTTTTTTCCCACTCTTCATCGTCTCACACACTCACTCACTAAACTCACTTCCTTAGTTTGGATACTGAACCGATATTGTGGCCTGGCGATTCAGTGAGTGAGTGGATGTATTTTGCAATTCAATTGATTCTATCTTTCTATACATACCGGAGATGCAAACAGATGGCCCCCAACATCGGAGATCGGAGAGAGAACTGGAAGCTGGAACTGGAACGTAATCAAATATGCATTCGCAACAGAGCAAATTGAATTGGTTCATGCCTTTTTCCCCCACCGGTCCATCGTGGACAATTTCATGCAACCATCGTCGCACATCCTTGCCACTCTTCAAATATCGAACCGAGAAATGAGGAGAAAGTTTAGACAAGATAAATAAAAAATATGTATCTCCATCTCAAACCACGGCTTGCTATTTCTGCTGCATTCGCTGAAATCTCATTACAATTTTAATTAATTTTGATTGAACGTATTCTCGGTCGTGATTTCATTCTTATACAGTTGGTGAGTGTTTGTGCTTGTGGCGGAAACTCTCCGAAGAATCAATTTTCATCGCCGGACGATATTTGGAGCCAATGGGGACAGATCTGAGCTATTCGGTGGATAGAGAAGTGAAAATTGGAAGATTTAATTACATATGAGCAATGGACACGTTTGCGATTATTCGTTGCTTGGGGGGTTTGGGAATAGGGGATAGAATGGAATCATTTTTTGGTGACGCTTCACTGAGAAATGTATCCGAAATAAGCTATCCATGTTCATTTGCGTTGTGCGCACGTATTTGTGATGGTTTTTATCAACCCGGTAACAACTTGACAGCTCCAGAGTAAAGTCAATGTACCCCGATAATTTTGGTTCACTGGTTCTGTCAAATCAAATGAAACCAAGAACAAATTATGAATTGAACGTATTTCGTACATCGACTGTTATTTTCAAAGCTGTGGAGCACATATTCGTTCTTGATGAATATAATGCTGACGATATGTTGTTGCTTTTCCTTAATGTTAAATGGTGGATATTTTTACCCTTTTCAAAGAGAATATATAGGAGCATTGACACACTCGAGACTTAGACTGCTAGCCAAATATTGAATAATTTAAAAACCGTAATAATAAAAACACTCCGAAATTTTTAGCACTTGAAAAATATCCGGAAGCTAGCAAGCCGCGAATAAAATAGCAGCCTACACGCTTAGATTGAAATGCCTAAAACTATGTATTTATTTGGTCTAAAAATACGTATTTTTACAATACCTAGTACCCAATACCCAGTTAAATGAAACGGTAATAAATAGTAATTTTTACTGAAATTGAAGTTATAATCACCCGATATAGGACGTTATTATTAACCCAAATTTCAATAAATTGATAGTCACTGAAGCAACGCGGTCGCCATATTTTTCTAAACGAAAACTTTCATATTTTGCTTGTTAATCTTTAAATAAACAGTTTGCTCATGTCCAATATTTGAAACAATAATGACGATTCCGATTAAAATTAGCCAGAAAGTTATGATCAATTGCAGTTTTGGATATTACGATGTTTACCCTTACTTTAGCTTTAAGCCTAGTATGCAGCTGACAAGTAAAGCACCATTAAGATTACCTGGTCAGACATTACTAACGTTTCGAAGTTTGTCCTCCTTTTAAGCTGGATACAAGGTAAGTAATTCGGATAGTTAAAGCATTTCTTGACCATTACTTGTCCTATCCTAATGCACATTACTTTTGAGCTGCATACTAGCCTTTACTTAGATTCCTCCATACTTAATTAATATTTTATTTTTAATAAAAAAAAACATTTTTACTTTTAATAAAAATGAACATTTCTAGGTTTTTTTTTTTTTCATTAGGGCGAATCTGCAATTGAGAGACTCTCTTTGACTACTTTCTCTTCCATGCATATTCCATTCAGCGTTACGGTTTTCATTTAACTATTTGTAGAGTATGGTAGCCAGCACTGTTGTGTTACTATCTGTACTAAAGAATCCCTCAAAAGATTTATAATAGCGCTGTAAAAAATGAAAGAGAGCGAGAGAGGAGAGAGCCTCTCATTGTTAGATTCGCCCTTTTGAAAAAAATCCAGGGGGTGCGACTCTATCTCAGATGCAGGATTTTTTTTGTTTTGCTTTTGTGCGATGTGCATACGCTTAGTAGATACACACTTAGAAAATTTTACAGTATTTGGTAATTTTTTACCGAACTTTCAACAGCTGAACAGTTCGGTAATCCGATTTAACGGATTTCGGTAAAATTTGACAAGTTCCGGTAATTTTTTTACCGGAATACTGTAAAATTTCACCGAAATCCGATAAATTCGATTACCGAACGTTCAGCTGTTGAAAGTTCGGTAAAAAATTACCGAATACTTTAAACATTTCTAAGTGTGTAGAAAGAAGATTTTGAAAATTTTGATGAAGATTTTAAAGATTTACTGCAAAAAGATGCAGCACGATGCAAGTTGATGGATTAAGATTCACAAGCTGAAACAAGATTTTTTAGAGATTGATTCGCTAGCGTGGGATTTTTCGATCATCTTAAATCTGGATTTAGATGTGTCGCACCCCCAGAAAAAATCCTAGATTTGTTTCTCTATATGTGCCGAATTCTGTAAAATTAAATTCAGGAAAATCTCAATGAAAAAAAAAGCAAAAAGAAAATTTAATGATGTCAAAATAAGTCATGGTGTCTGTTTTTCGACTATTTTACTTCAATCGTAATAAGTTCAGAATACAAATTCTCAAACCGACCTTACCGGAAATATTCTAAGTCCACGTAAACAATCTCCCTGAACTGTCAAAACTACATTGATGACACCATCGTGCAATGATCTATACTTTTCAATATGAGACACTCTGTAACCTTCAGCGCAATGGAAGGCCAGCGTAACAATATCTCTCGTTTCTCTTGAAATCACACATAATGGATAGGATTTTTTTTTATCCCTGTGTGCTTGAAACAGGAAGTTAAAAGTTTTAACTTCATCAAAAACAACAATGAATAATCGGCTTCGTAAAGGTAACGCAATTGAACCTAACAAACAAATAAACTAGCTAAAAAAAACATCAAGTTTTATGCTTGGTGCTGCGAGACGTGTAGCGTGTAAATAAAAATAATCGCTCTTCATAATTTTTTATACCCCTTCTCTCTTCATTTCATTCTTTCTCTCTCTCTCTCTCTCTCTCTCTCTCTCTCTCTTTGTTTGACTTTCTCTCAATTCCATTCTCAAGTAATGATGATTTACATTTGATATAATTGAAAGCAAATGAATGGTAAAAAAGCCACATAAACATTACGCCTTATTAAAAATTTGTTCTTGCACTGTTTTGAACATCCACACAAAAGGAACGAAAACACGTATTCCAAAGTTAAAAAGAGGTAGTATCAAGAATGGATGGCCCTTTTGTTTATGCTCGGTAGAGCCATCTACAATTTGTAGATGGGTACCCCGGATAAAAATAACCATAGAATTACAATACATTAATATAAAATAACATAAGAATCTATTTCCGGCCATGAATCTGATTGTTTATGAATCAGATATTTGAAAAATGCATATTGTCATTAAAAAAGATCTACAATTCACTCTATTTGCTTGGCTTTTCAACAATTGTTAAACAATACAATTAATAGTTATTGGTTCAAATTTGTTCGGAAAATTATGTTTTTTCTATAGTTAAGATACATAACAACCCCCCTTTTCTATTGTCGATGTCTCAGTTTACATTAGATTCTTTAGTGGTAACAATAACTCCTGTTGTCATGTTATAGTTGTGAACAATAAGATTAATTGTACATACCAGAGACCGAAATTTTCGCCTACTTGAGAAGAAAAACGTCCTTTTTCACCCGCTTGGAGAAGCAAATGAGAATGTGAGAAGCGAGAGACTATTATACTCTCACAGCAGTTTTCGCGAGAAAAGCAACGGCGATTTAGAATTTTCGGAGAGCATGAGTAGCTGATAAATCGTTTCTTTTTCGGTGAATCCTAGATGCTGATACTTATTTTTCAGTTACTTTTTGACACCTGAAAATGCACCCGTCTTCATGTTTGTTGTATTCTGACATTATAATTCTATAATGATGGTCCATGGCGGTACCAGTGTGCACCAACTTGGCCTTATTTTCGGGTTTTGCTCCTCGTATGCGATCTTAGCATGTTTTCAGTGAAAAATGTGACATGAGAAAAAATGTTCGTTGAATTGTGGAGAGAGATATTTTCGCATATGCAAGCGAGAGGATAATGAATTATCGGCGAAAAATGAGAGATGAAAATGTGAACGGTTTGCTACTCATCGACAACCTGCTTGAGAGAGAGGATGGTTTTCACCCAGCTGAGCGAGAATTTCGATCTCTGGTACATACTATAGATTCTATTGTATGGTTACAATACATTCAATTGTAAATCTATGAGATTATTTTATTCGGGACGTGAAACTAAGCTCATCTGTCAAGATGCTCGGGGGTTGGTTATTATATGCTCATCACAGCATGCTGTGCGTTTGACTGTCATCTTTGATTTATTTTTGCACTCTTCAAATTCTTCGGTGGAAGTAGCGGAAAGCAGCGGATTTTTTCTACTTAGCATTGAATTTCTTTCTGGTTTAAGTGGTAGCACGGCAGCACTTTCTCCTTTCCACATGCTTTTCGTATTTGTACAGGTTAAGTCGCAATACACTTTATTTAGGTTAATTCACAATACACCTAATTTATTTGCTTCATTCCCTACTTCATTGTTGGAGGGAAGCAAACAAGCTAGGGTGACCGATGTAAATGTTCTTTTGTATATTGCATCCATGCACTAAACTAAATAAAAGCTTAGCTAATAGCATTGAATCACACGGAAAAACAGGGTGTAAGGCTTGTAAGAACCCCGAAAGCTTCAAAGTGCCAAATCTTTAAGATCGTTCAAATTCGCACCGGATCGATATATGCGTGTTAACAACAATGCCGAGAAGTACACGAGGTGCCACAGGCCACTGCAAAGCGTGCAAGGAGTCCGACAACGATCGGACGGTCTGTTGCTGCCATTGTGGCTCTTGGGGGCATTTCGAATGTGTGGGCGTCAACGATAGTATCGCCAAGCCTGACCGTGTGTTCACTTGTCCAGAGCAGGGATGCCATATTCACAGACATGTCTGTAAATTTGCAGACTTTTCATTTTTGTTGCAAACTTTTCTAGCAATGCAGACTTTTACAGACATTTAAAATATTTTTTAATTTCCATATAAAGGTATTCTCTGAACTTCGGTTTTAAAACGTACAAGGATCTGAACAGTATTGTAGATACGGTAGGAAGCTTTGTTGATTTTATTTTTTTTTAAATATCGTAGGTATCATTTAAAGTAGAAATCCTTGAAGAAACGAAAGCGGTTGGCCACTTGGAGACACAATGTGCCGGGAGATAAATATCGTATAGGCCCTTTCCGAGGTAACATGGAGTCCCTACTGTAGTGGTTAGAGTAAATATTAAAGCTATATGGAGGAAAC
Organism: Aedes japonicus; assembly: GCA_034211315.2. Classification (NCBI taxonomy): domain Eukaryota; kingdom Metazoa; phylum Arthropoda; class Insecta; order Diptera; family Culicidae; genus Aedes; species Aedes japonicus. The sequence continues at coordinate 231,537 of JASCZW010005834.1, forward strand.
AAAATAGGCGTGAAACTTCATGAATGCGAAAATACGAAATATCGCACACATCTGATTGGTATAAATAGAGAATTGAGAAGGTTGTATACAGCTGAGAGAATAGTGAAAGCCAGAGAGTCCCCAAAAGCGAGAGCAAGTCGATCTTGCGCTTTATGATTGTGTGTGAAAACATTATGATGCGAGCAAAAGAGAGCACAGAGCAAGACAATATGGGTACTACGTATACGGCTGTGTGAATACTGTGAGAAGTTTGATGAGAGCGGGAGCGGCTTTACAATGAGAGCAAGAAAACGAGACCAACTCGATTCTGGGCCTGATTATTGTGTGGGAAAACGATTAGAGATAGCCCTAAGAAGGAGAGAGATAGAAAAAGAGCTACCTAAATGGAAGAAAGAAAGAGAGTGAGATGATTGGGTCTACATCCTAGATCAGACTGATCATTAGATTCATTCAGTTGGTTAAATTCGGCGAAGACAGTCGCAAATAAAAAAAAATGTTGCGTGGAAAGCGAAGCGAGCACGACAATGGCGCAGCCGATGCTCCAATTCGGTAAGTAAAAAAAAAGGGTTCAAGGGTCAGTTATCGCGAGCGTAAAAGTGATGTACATAGGCATGGAAAAGAGAAATGAAGCTGGAAATAGTGGAAAGTGGCAATATGGCAGAATTTTAAGTGAAATGCAAGGACTTGGTTAAATTAGGCAAATAAAAAAAAATGGCTGACTTCGGCAAAAGAAAATGAGACAAAATCAAAATGCGAAAAAAATATGCTCCATTGAAAAAAAAAAGAAATTAGAGTACGATAAAAGAAAATATATATAAATTGGGAAAAAAACACTTCCAAAATGTATTTGGGGCTGGTGATTCGTGAGTTGATAGAATTAGGCAAAACAAAAATGGCTTACGTCGGCCAAAGAAAATGAGAGACAAAAACAAAAAACGGACAAAAAAAAATATGCTCTATTGAAAAAACAGAAACTAGAATACGAAAATATATATAAAATGAGAAAAAAATAAATCCAATCACTATTTGAGGCTGGTGTTTGGGGAGTGATGAAATTAGGAAAAAAAATGGCGTCCTTTGTAAAACAATATGGGAGGCAAAAGGAAAAGAAGATTGTGCATTATCCGATATCAATTATTTTGTTTCAGATTATTTGTTCCATATAATTGAAACATGTTTGCTTTTGTATTAATGCAGAAAATCGAAAAAGAATAGTTCCAAGCTGGCACAAGCATTAAAAGAGCTGGCTGAAGTTAAATCAGCTAATACACGTATAAATTGAGTAAAGCCAACGAGACAATTTCGTTGCTACAAACCAGTTTGAAAATTCCAATGCGAGAACCGAGTGACGTTAACAGTGAAGACTTTATTGCCGACTTGGGACCGTCTAGTATTCGCAGACACGAATCGGCACCGGTGGAAGTTTCAAGTCGGGAAATGACCCGCTTCATGTCATCTATGAACCAGATTTCAGTTTCATCGATCAGCGTACCGGAATGTAAGCCGAAAATGGACGGCGAAGAGATCAGCAGGCATGATTTTGAAGCGTGGAGGGATTTGCTGTTAGATTCTCTGAAACTAGCTGGTGTTATGGATGAAGCCACTAAGTTCATCATATTTAAGGTGAACGCAGGTCAAACACTTTTGGAAGTTTTCAAAAACACTAAATCAGGCGAAGATGCTCCTAATGAGGATGACTTACCATTTTTAAATGCAATGCATCGTTTGAAATCCTTTTTCGCATCTGGATCAGATTTGATGCTTCAAAGGCGAAAATTGGCCCTGATGATACAGAAAAAAGAGGAGTCTGATCTTGCGTTTCTCATGCGTGTGGGAGCTACGGCTCGGTTGTGTGAGTTTGGTGACAGTAAGGAATTCGAGGAAATAGTCGGTACGGTAGCAGAACATGCGAAAAATCGGGAGGTGCGTACGACAGCATTGAAGTTGCTCAGTCGTAAAGGGACGTTTGCCGATCTCGTCGATAAAGTCCGGAAAATCGAGGCAATCCGGCTGAACGAAGAATACTTACGTATGAAGCATTGTGAAACGGAACCACTAACTGTGGCACGCATAGCTGTTGGGAGCACGTCTGGTGGAGGCAATACGCGGCTGTGGCAAGGTGGAAGACCTGCTAACCGTGGAAGGTACAGTACTCAGCAAAGTCGTCGGGGAGGAAAACATCACGATCATCGTCAAGTAGGTGCTGGCTGGAGAGGCACAACTGAACAGTCACAAGTGCGCTGTTTCAGATGTCACAGCTTGTACCACAAGTCGTACGATTGTTATGCGGTCAATAAAATCTGTTTGAGTTGCGGCCGTATTGGACATCTGCAGCGAGCGTGTCGGTCATTATTTCACGCGGAGAGCAGTCAATTAAAGGCTGAACGATCATCTGGTACACGAACAGCGGATATCGCAGCAGTTGACACGAAGCAGGAAGACATACCGGTTGAGGATATTACTAAGGAGATCGTAAGTGACGTTCCATAAATAATCATAATGGTCCCATACTTGGAATTTTTAACTGGAAATTTGAATTACTTTTTTGATAAACGGTTTTTAATAAATAAAATCAAACAAAAATAATGAAAATGTATTCGATTTTCCTGGCATTATTTCAAGAACCCAAAGAAAATGAGGGGTAGTATTCAATATTGGTTATTTTGATCCTACAGGCTACCGACACGCGTAAGGAGAGCAGTGTATCATACAATATAGCATGCGTACCAGTCGAGAGAGATACTGTGTGACCGTAGCAACTATTGCGGGACTGCAATGTGATTTTCTAATAGACTCCGGAGCACAAGTTAATACGTTAACGGAGCAAACGTTCAAAATTCTTAAGGATCATGAGGAGTACAGAAACAGTCTCTACAATATCCAATCGACATCGGATAAACCGCTTAGCGCATATGCTACGGCAGGTGAGATAACAGTATTAGGGACGTTTGAGGCATTTTTGTTCGTATCAGAAAATCGTCCGGTTCTAATGAAAAAATATTACGTGGTGAGAGGGAGGCGTTCTCTCCTTGGTAGACCAATTGCAACGAGATGCAGTGTGCTCTTGTTGGGCCTACAAGTACCCGTAAACGCCGAGCGTTCAACTAAATATCTCCTCTTGCAAAACAGCGACATTTCTGTTATACAATGTAGTAATGCATTCCCAAAATTCAATATCGCACCAGTTGAAATTAGATACGACACGACGAAGCCTCCTTGCCGTAACATCTTTTTCAACATATCATTAGCGGTTAAGCCACTTGTGAAGCAAAGATTACAACAACTAGTAACTTTGAACATTATTGAAACAGTGGAAGACGAAATGGACGTATCGTTTTGCTCATCGAAGTTATCCATTCCAAAAGGTAAAGAAGACTTTCGTCTAGTGATTGACCTTCGTGGTCCAAACCGATATATTTTGAGAACTCCGTTTGCTATGCCAACGCTTGAAAAAATTCTGGCAGAATTAGAAGGACCTAAGTGGTTTTCTACTATAGATCTGACTAATGCCTTCTACCACATCGAGCTTCACGAAAATAGTCGCCACCTGACAAATTTTCTAACAGAGTTCGGAATGTTCCGCTGCGTTCGCTTACCCTTTGGGTTGTGTAACGCCGCTGACATCTTCCAAGAAGTGCTGCAACGTAAAATTCTGGGAGGATGCGAAAGTGTTAAAAATTACCTCGATGATATTTTAGTGCATGGTAGGACCAAAGAGGAACACGACCTGAATTTAGCCGCAGTACAGGAACGTCTTAAAGAACACGGCAAACTAATGAAAAGAAGTGTGTGTTCAGTAGCCAAAAAGTCCAGTTTTTAGGATTCGTTTTGACATCCTAATGGATGGATGGATGGCAAATTGAAGAAGAAAAATTAAGCGCTATTAAGAATTTTCGAGCACCTGTCACTTGTTCGGAGGTCAAGGGCTTTCTCGGGTTGATTACATTTGTAGATCGATTCTTGCTTCACCGAGCAACCAAGACCAAACATTGTAACGTGGTTACAAGAAAAAATAATAATAATTTTTTCCACATTTCACTGCGTCAGGGAAGTAGTTCAAATTGGTTGCAATGTAATGAGAATCAGGGAGATTCGAGCACTGTTTTTAACCACTAGCGCCTCTGGTGGCCAGTAGGGAAACCTGATAAGTTAATATGCATCACGTGATACCACTCATCCAAACTGAGGAGACTCCAAAGTTAATGTGTACAAAGGATAAGGGAACTCGCGCGAATCTTTTGTAACGTGAATATCTTTTGTAACATGACGATGCTTTGTAACGTGACTGTAAGTAATAGAAAATCCCAATCAATAGGTCTTTTCCAAGTCAGATGGCTGATAGAGCAGACGTGTTTTTTTAAATAGAGGCAAGAGCTAGCTGAAAAACATTTTTGTATAAGCTTGGAATAATTTCAAATAAAAAGTGGTGTGTTTGATCAAGTAGAAGGCCCCGTGTATGGAAACAAGAATTTCCGAAATGAGTAAAGATATTTCTGCCCTGAAATTAGTTTAGTTTAGGTTAATTTGTTTGTTCTTTAGTTTGCTTACCAGTGTCGAAGGTAGGGATACATGTGACCAAGAATCTGCTGCTCGAGGCTCAGGTATGTATTGGGAATGGAATGGGATTTTGGTGTGCTAGATGTGTGTCCGGTCTTGGGCTACTTATGCTAACTTATGTCATTTTTACTAATCCGTCTTTGTCTCTTCAGTTCGTGAAGGAATTTATCCTTCACGCGAAGGTGTTGCTGTCCGGTTTCTAGAGCCGGATTGTAGGTTGCAGGAGATTTCGAATTGCTTCGGTTTCTCTGGGGCCCAGAAGCTTGGCGGCTTGTAGGCTCGCCCTCGTCGTCCGGCCAGTGGTTCCCGTCGCACCTACGGGCCAAAGGAGAAGTACCACGGCTCCTACGAACCAACTCCGGAAGCCAATCGCCGGAAAATCGTTCGTATCAAGAATCGGCCTCGAGACAGTTGGCGTGTTCGAGACAGTCAGTAGAATCTCGAGCACGTAGGAAACAGTGTGGGCGCGCACTGCGGTTAGCAAGGACAACCACCACCGACAGCATCGATAGGCAGTGTCGAGCAGTCCCAGCCATCGAACAACATCTTCGTCATCGTCACTACCACCAACCCACCCACATCGATGGACGTCGCCTGAGCTCGAGCGATTCAAGGTCAGATTTGTGCTTTTGTATGTGTCTAAAAAAATAATAAATGTAAACAGAGTTAGGAATGCGCTGGTGTCTTTAGGTCAGGCACGGCCGTGCGTAGAAAAAAATCCAATTGGAATTAGTAGGTAGCGAGGAGCAATTCAACACCGGAATAAACCGTCAAAACTAAAAAGAAGGTTTTTCTAGATGCTTTTTGGATGAGGAATAAGGTTTGTTGATTGGTTTTCTGTCGGGCTGTTCGTACTTTGGTTCCCGTTGGAGAATCGCCACTGTTGATGAGTTTTGGTGTCCGTGATGAAGATTGGCCGTCAGGATTGATTTCAGGTTTTTCCCTTTATTTGAAGGACTCGCCCTGAGTCTCGCCGGGTAACTAATCTTGCTGCTTCACATGCAAGCAATTTCAATTTGCTTGCTTGGCGCGCTTAAGTGGAGGCAGTTGTGGGAAGAAGTCCGAGAATCGGTCCACGCGAATAGAATTCCGTTACAACATTTACGTGAACTGGGCAGTGCAAAAAGCTTCTATTGGACCAAGAATGAGGAAAACGAATTCGATTCTCTCCGGAAGGAGTCATTGGAAAGGATCAAAACCTTGGCTTTTTTTTTAACAATGCGGATCGTACGGAGTTGTTCGTAGACGCTTCAGCGGTAGGGCTAGGAGCGATGCTCGTTCAGTTTAGCAACGATGGTGTTCCGAGGATTGTTGCGTGCGCGTCTAAGGCACTCGCATCGACTGAACAAAAATATCCCCAGACTCACAGGGAAGCCTTGGCTGTAGTCTGGGGTGTCGAGTGCTTTTCGTTTTATCTAACGGGTAGACCATTCATAATCAGGACGGATGCATCAGCGAATGAATTTATCTTCAATGGCAGCTATCGAATCGGGAAAAGAGCAGTGTGAAGAGCAGAAGCGTGGGCATTAAGGCTACAGCCTTACGACTTTACAATACAGAGAGTTGCCAGCGACAACAATGTGGCAGATGCTTTATCGCGATTAATCCGTTGTTCTCAAAAATCGGAGCCTTTTGAGAAGGGCCTTGGGAAATTCTACAGATAGATTTCCTTTCGGCACCGGAATTTGGCTCAGGGGAGTTTCTGGTGATAGTGGATACGTATTCACGCTTCCTGTTCGTCGTGGAAATGCATCGAATAACTGCGGAATGTACTAACGCTGCACTTTGTGGGGTTTTCAAACAATGGGGCTGCCCGAAGATTCTGCAAAGCGACAACGGGCCCCCATTTCATAGCACCAACTTTTGTAAATTTTGGGAAGATAAGGGTGCGAAGGTACGGAAAGCGATTCCGTTATGTCACCTATCAAACGGAATGGTTGAACGTCACAATCAAGGAATCGGCAAGGCTTTAGCTGCCGCTAAGATTGATGGAGCCAATTGGCGCACAGCTTTGCAACGGTTTGTACATAACCACAATACCCTCATACCCCATTCCAGGCTGAAAGTTACACCATTTGAACACATGGTAGGTTAGAAGTACCGCGGTACATTCCCTAGTCTATGGAGTGATACTTCTCGAGAAACTTTGGATCGCATTGATCTCAGGGAATTAGACGCAACAACTAAGTTAACCAGCAAAAACATGCTGATACCGTCAGAGGTGCCAAGTTCTCGGAGATTCAAATTGGAGATGAAGTACTGGTAGCACAACAGCGCAAATCAAAAACAGATCCCACATTTTCCGCAGAGCGTTTCACAGTTATTGCGAGACAAGGTGGAAAAGTGGTTGTCATGAGCGGTAACGGTGTTCAATATGCTCGAAACGTCAATGATATTAGGAAGGCACCTTTAAACTATGAGGAAGAATTGGAGGAATAAATCGAAAGTTGTCGTCTAGAGAGTGAGCGGCAAACGGAATTACAGAGTGATATGATTACATTACCCAAAAACAATAAAGAAACCGAGGCAGCAGATACTGCCAGACCTGAAGCGGATGATAATCAGGGCAGTCAGCAAGAACAGAGGGGCCGAAATCTTCGTTTCAGAAGTGCCTTGAAGAAACCTTCAAGGTACGACAAGAATGTTATCTATAGAATTTATCAGTGAAAAAATATGCAAATTGTCATCCTATGGTTTGGTATATTCGTGGAATAAATAAACATCTGTCAGACTTTAAACTGTTTTATATAACGGCAAAAATTTCGAAAATTATGTAACGCAAAATGAAGAGGTAAGAGTATACAAAGGGAATATTGTAGTGGTTAGAGTAAATATTAAAGCTATATGGGGGAAACAAAATAGGCGTGAAACTTCATGAATGCGAAAATACGAAATACCATGCTGCATCAATATCCGGAGAATTAAGCTGCTCACATTATGAATATGCCCCGTAAATAATAATATCGTAGCATAATGATGAATGCTTTTCGCTGTCATCAAGAAAAGTAATTAACCCTGATGTTGGACACGTATTTTGAGCTAAAACTATAATAAAATCCACTGAAATGTAAAAAATAATTTTGCTTGTCATGTTCATAAATCCGGACACTCTGATGGAATTAAATCAAAATCCGGACACTTTTGAATCGTTATCCGGACAGGCAAAATTATCTCAATTCTATCATTTTTATATCTTTAAAATGTAAAGGGTAAACAATAGATTCACTTATTTAATTTTATTTAAAAAAGTAGCTTATAATATATTCGAATATATTTGACGAAGTATAAATACATCAAATATTATAGCGCATAATTAACATCTTTCTGCAACTCATGCAGCATTGCCAGCAGTAGGTATTTCACTAAGATAGGTACCATTCCTTGCATATTTCATACATCCGTTTTGCCACAGATAACGTATTTTGATGAATGTTTGACGCACATTTATCCCATGTTACTTTGTAAATTCAAATTACCGATATCAGAATTTTTTTTTCAACATTTTGAACTGCTGAGTAATTCGGTAAAACATTCAAATGACCGTTACCCATGAGATATTAACACAGAGTCTGTTCCACAATTATTATTTTTTTAATTTTTCACTGATTTTTAATCGTTTATTGAACAATCCGGTAGTCAAAATTTACCGAATATCGGAAGCCTGAATTAGACAATTGACAAACCAACCGATTTTTCTACGTCCCAAGAAGCACGCCACGATCATTATTAGTTGTAGCAACTTAATTATGACTTACAAAGGCACATTTATGTTTTCTCAACATAATGGCAACATGTGTGCTACTAAGGGTGGTAGTCTCCCATACATAATTTGTAAGCCTTTACAAAATTTGACGTGGGTGACGAAAGGTTAACAAATTGATGCCAATACTCAACTGCAAAGAAGTAGTTAATCCTTATATTTACAGCATTACAAATTCTGTAGTTTGCTGTTAAATTAATACATTTTTCTTGCCAAGAGGATTGGAAAAAGGGAATCTTTGGTGGGAAAATAAAACCAAATTGACATGATTTTATCAACATTGCCTATATGAATTCAATATAAATTTATTGTCTCTTCGTTTTATGTTAAGATTCATTAATCTTCTTGAGTAAAGATTGTTTTTTAATCATTTCTTCCATCTTAACGCTTTGCTTCAATTGCCTCTCTTCAATTTTTCTCAATTTATCTTGTTTCTTTTGTATTTGTTTTTAATGTCTTTCTTCGATTCTCTTTTTCTTCAAGCATTCTTGCTGCTGTTTCTCGTTTGCTTCGGCTTTATAAATTTCTATCCATTCATCGCTTGTAGCCACAGCTGGAAATGCCCGCCGCTTTCGACTTTTATTCATTTTCTTATGAGGTAAATTATCTGCTTTTGAACTGTTTGTATGTACGTAGTCAACCTGTTGAAGTTGTGAAAACGACTCGGAAGTGCTTTCAGCAAGGGTGCGAATCTCAAAACTGTTCGCTGCTTGTTGCTCTGGGAATAAATGAAAACATTACAATATGTTGAAAACCAACGTTATTGTAATTAACCGCTTAAACTGCTCCTAATATGGCACGATGTACTCGGATCAGCATCCGTTCGTTTGTCGACGGTCAGTTCCATTTCTTCGGCATCTAATATTGTGTTATTTTGGTCGAGATTGATCTCATCATTTAACTGCTAGTTATCTTCTGTGAAAATGAAGAACATAATAAGCTTTAAGCTTTAAATGAAGAATAAATATAACGTTTACCTAAATCTATTCCAAAACTATTGCCATCCATCAGTAAATTATTTTGAAGCCCATCCAGTATGTTTTCTAATCACGAAGAATCAATAATTAAATACTCTGGAGGTCCCAGGGGCAAAAAAAGCTACATCCAACGGAAATGGGACATGGGTGGCATTGGGCAGTAAAGGTACAAGGATTATACCTTTCTCTCGGCAAAAATTAATTGTCTCGAATGTGGCGTGAGAAGAATGTCCATCTACAAAAAGAATGATGGGAAACTCGAACTTTCTTTCGACGGTCCATGGAAAAAAGACTTTGACGATAAAATCATAAAATGCCTGTGTGTTCATCCAGCCAGAATCGGTATGGCCATTTCCCCATCTTTTGGGAACACTTCTTAAAACGCTTGATGGAATCCGTGATTTATAGGGAACTAACGGAGGAGGCAATTCACCTGCGGCCGAACCGGAAATTAGAACTGTGTAGTTTTCTTATACGGAGTTTGAAGTGAGGGATTGAATATTTTTCGAGGCTTTTGCAGCGATCACCTTCTGCTTCTTAGGGACGAGGATTCATCCATATTGAAGACTTGTTCTGGATGCTCCAACACTTCAAGGGCGTTTTTCGATTCCAGCTATTGTGTAACCGTTTGAAACCAGTTTCGAACGTCAACTTCGGTAACAACCCGTCGTTTCGACAAATTGTTTGCCGTCCGTTTAGATAAGTCCGGGTGACGTTGCAGAAATAGTCTAACCCATCCTCGGCCAGGAAGGCCATTTTTAAACACTCCTGACGTACCAAGAAATTTTATGGCATCCCCTACCTGCAGCATCAATATTTTCTCGGTGACCGAATATCCTGCCTCGGCACTTGCAATCACGTAATCGTATACAATTTGCTCTTCATCATTTGAAAGCACAGTTTGAACACCCTTCCGATTACCTGCGTATCTGGATTTCACCTTATCTTCTAACGCACTTTTCGGGATTCCAAATTTTCTGGCGGTTCCACGGATCGACCCTCCCTCCGCTCTGCACCGCGGTCACTGCTATTTCATCGCGCATTTTCTATAAAATATATAGATAGCTATTTAGTCCCAAAAGCTTTAGGTCACTCTCAATAGAGCGTCCGGATTTAAAAACAGCTTGAAATTTTGGTTTTAAATCCGGACAGTGTATTTTATCAAAAAAATACAATCTATATTAACTAATTAATAAATGACACTCTTTAAACTTATCAAAACACACCTTTTCCATCAGTAAAAAGTAACACCAATTGATCGTCTTATGATTGAAACACAGAAAACTCTAAAATTCAAAAGCACTATTTTTAATAATCCGCTAACACTCGCAGCAGAAAGACACTGTTTGACAGTACCGGGTACGTTTGGATGTTTTAAAATTATCTGTGATGGCCTACTACGACAATTATTTTTTTCTAGAACGATCTATGATATATTTAAAAAGATCCTGTTCGTAATTGCATCTCAAAATTTTTATAAATTACCTTCTAATTTTGATAAATTGGTGGGTGTCCGGATATTGATACCGTCCGGATTTTGATGCAGCACGGTATCGCACACATCTGATTGGTATAAAATAGAGAATTGAGAAGGTTGTATACAGCTGAGAGAATAGTGAAAGCCAGAGAGTCCCCAAAAGCGAGAGCAAGTCGATCTTGCGCTTTATGATTGTGTGTGAAAACATTATGATGCGAGCAAAAGAGAGCACAGTGCAAGACAATATGGGTATTACGTATACGGCTGTGCTGTGTGAATACTGTGAGAAGTTTGATGAGAGCGGGAGCGGCTTTACAATGAGAGCAAGAAAACTCGACTTGACTGAAGTTATTGTTTTCTTCTTAATGCTACTTTTATGATTATATATTTGAGGGTGGGCTTTCTCTTGTCCTATCTATTTCTGAATAAACTGTCATATGCTTGTGATATGCAACGATACAACAATAAAACCTATCTGATTAACCACAAAACATCTATACCAAACCATCATTGTTTATTTATGTTTATTATATCGCAATAATACTGCAACAAAATACTATCCGAACACCATAGGGGACTTTTTCTTGCACCGGTCAGTGTAAAGAAACGTCGATGACAGCGCTGTGAAGGGAGTCTCGTGAACATCCAATACACATTCGAATAATTCATTGAATACTTATTCGATGATCAACGATCAAGAACGAAAAATTACGTCTGTTTGTCTATTTCCGAAACATAGATGCTTTTACCGTTCTCGTCCCCCGTGTTGGAAATCTCACATTAGACATTCTGCTACCATCGCCAGGGAATGTGCATTACATCGCTCAACGACCAAATCTGGATAAGAATCGCCAAAGCCACCACTGGAGAGCAAAAACAGCAACAGGGTTGGAAAGTTGCTAGTTGCTATTCTGTCAGAACTTATTCGATAAAACTCTCACCAGCACTAAAATCTGACCTCTGCTCGCATCGGGAAAACAATTTTCTCTTGGCTGCCTGACGGCGAAGGTGAAAAACAATCACACTGGGAAAATGTTCGCCATTCCCTTTCCATGCTGCATATCTATTTGGTTCGTGTAGTCAGCACAGTTTTACTCCTCTGATGGGTTCCGGTTGCTAACTTATTCAATTTTTCTTGGGTAACCAAGAAACGGCTATCTCCTAACGAACAATGTAATAACAACGTCATTTCAGCGCATATTTTGTTTTCAATTAATTTTTATTTCATTTATCATCCTTAAAAGTACATCTGCAAAATTCATCTTTCTACAAAGGTTTCCCGAAACCATGTCGCCATTTTCGAAAAAACAAAAAAACCTCGTTCTGCATTCGGATGCTCTGAATTGCACATTCCTGAAATAACTTATTCGCTAGTCTCATCGCAGCTTTCCTATTTATTCGTTTATTTTGAGCAAACAAAAAGGTAGAACCATGTCTGGTGGGAGCATTTTCCAGTGTCGGAAATTGTCCTCAGATTACTTTATCTCTCTATCGCGCTTCCCTTTTCTTCCTCTTTTACGTCGTCAGTCAGTCGGTTGAGGCCACAGTTCTATAACTCTTGAAAGAACATCGCATTTTTTTTCATAGTTTTCAGTTTTTTCCTTTCTTAGCAATATGAACATGGATTTAAGCAGAAAATTGAGCAAAAACTGGAAGGACACCAGTCGGTGGTACAAGGAAGCTTCACTTATGCAAATCAGTTAATTGTTATACTAAAAAACTAACGTACTATCGATGGACGAGATTTCTACAGACTAGAAACTCTATGACCTAGATGTGAATGATTGGAACAGGTTGTTCCCGTCTTGTCATGATGGAACTCCAATAGACTGTTGGCATGATCATAGCAGTAGCCTTTTCGAAAACGAAAGCTAAACCGAAATTGTGTAAACCTATACTAGAGTTCTAGTGGAAACTACTCCGCCAGTTCTTCTACTCGAATCAGTGGATCCTGAAGCTGGAGCTGCTCGAACGAAACTATCCGCTGGCGGAGGCCTTCCACCGGTTCTATCACATCCTTGGGCAGTACTGTTGATGCTGTTGTCGTTTCTTCGACGCAGGCCAATGCAGGCTCGGAGGAACACAGCTCATCGGCTAGCTCGGAAGAAGGTGGCAGTGGCTTGCCAGCATTTTCCAACATTTCAATCGATTCAACCGAGTTGTTGTTGATTTCCACCGTCGGTTTGTCGGACTGCTTTTCCGGGGTCAATTCCTCCACCTTGGACGACGATTCGATTGGCTTGGCAGTGGCAACGGCGGATTTCCGTTTGTAGCTCTGAATGTAGAAGTTCATGAACAGCACCAGAAAGATGCTGGCGTTGATGAGCAGCAGCGTTGAGATGAATCGTGGGAACGGGCAGCCCGTAGCCAGGGCGTTAATGCAGTGAGCGATGCAGAGAATGAACTGAATCTGTGGGGGAGAAAGAGACATGCGGAAGAGATTATTGATACCGGTGTTAAGGACGTATGAAGGACAATATATGGAAGCAGGGTTGCCACATGCACAGATTTATCTAGATTGACACAGATTTTTTTCATTTTTTTCATACAGATATCTGTATGTAAAGATTAAAATTTTTTGAGAAAAACCAAGATTTTTATGATTTTGGCAATTGCTTACCCGCTCAAAAACCTCAAATTCAAAAAATGAGTACAGTTTAGGATCTAACATTTTTCCTTCAGTGTGCTATAATTTAGAAGAAAAATTAGCAATCTCCATTTAATTCCAACTACCTTTGCTTATCTTCGACAGATACGCGTATTTCGTCTAAAGGGTGTCCACGATTTTTTTGTGTGATTCAGAAATTTATTTGTTCGGCGTGTTTTTACAGCAACAAAATAAGGCTAGTCCTATGTAAAATGTTTTGGTCAATTGATTGGAGTTAGTTTCATTAACCGCACGGCTCTGTGAATGGAGATATGGCTGATTTTACCCGGATTCCCATAACATTTTCGTTTATTATTCAGAAATGTTTATTTGATGTGTTTCTACAGCAACAAAATAAGGTTAGTCCCATGCAAATTTCCTGGAGACTTGATTGAAGTTAGTTTTACCACTCTGTGAATGAAGATATGACACATTTTACCCTGATTCTCCAATTTTTTTTTGTAATACAGATATTTCTTTGGTCGGTGTAACTCAAGATCAACAAAGTAAAGCTGGTCCTACACGCAAAAAAAGGTCGCAGTAGAAACTACCATTTCGAGGGTTAAATTAAGCGCAATCACCAACAATTTTCAGCTGACTATAAATGCGTTTGATTTTACCACAGCCATTCAAGCTTGAATCTCGACTTGTGTAAATTTCCGCAACCGTCAATTTGAAAGGAATCGCCAAATGTCAATAAGCATTTAGCAAAATGCAAATCTGTCAGTTTTGTAGACGCTATGTGGCATATAATTGCACGTCAAAACATCGTGTCAATATCGGGTGGCATGTGGCGAACGACGGAGTGATATTTTGACATGCTAGCAGATGCCGCAACTCCACCACATCAGTGGGCACCTCGACTAAGTGAACTACGTAGCGTTAGTGAAGCAACAGTTGCTTACGCTAGCGCTTGCTAGCGATTTGAAAATTTACACAAAGTTATCGATTAATTTTGCTCTTGCTTAAACGTCTGTCTGTGATTTTACCATGCCTGCGATAAGATCAACCATGTTGCGGTTGATATCAATATGAGGTCTGTCAAATATACCAGAAATGTTGAAGGTTTTACTATAAACGAAGTAAATGTGACTGAGGTTTCATGGTAGTTTAAAGATAGGCATAGTCGGTTGAAATGGTAGTTTTTACTACAAGATTTTTCCTGAG